>VCCN01000783.1:699212-713023 GCA_006491835.1 Architeuthis dux | reverse complement strand
GGTGTTGGGCATGGGGCTAGCAACTCCACCCCCATAAAAACCTACTTGCTACTGAAACCGCAGCAGTGCTTTGAAACTATGAGATATGCATAATTAATGGGTCAGAGGTGAATTATTGAATTATTATTACGTGACGTCTTTTGGTTTATCAAAATGGATAATCTGGCACGGTTCTGGAACCAAGAGTGCCAGAAAATCAGTGGTGTACTGTAATGTTATTGTTGTGTTTAGTGCCTCTCACAATTTGTTAGTTTTTCTGTTCTAGCTGTGTGAGATTAGAATGCGTTTGATTCTTAACGTTGTTTAAGCATGTTAAGAAAAGAAGACGGAACAAGATAACACATATAACAGGGCTGTTTGCCTGTTAAGAACCAAGCCTTCCCCATTCCCACTTCTGGTCTGCGTTTACTGGGACCTGAAACAGAATGGGGGCTGCTGGGAGCTTGCTTCGGCATGTTTATTGATTTAACATATACATACATTACTTATTGATTTAACATACATATATAAACATTACAGTATCTAAAGTGTATTTCCTAATGTCAAAGATGCTATTATTTCAAAAACAAACCTTAAAAATTTTCCCTGCATCTTTGAGGCCAAATATTACATTGTTTTAGGCCAATACTTCATTATAGAGAAAGTCCTCTGATACCTTTTTCCAAAATTTTGATTATGCTCCACGAGAAGACTACTGGAATAAGCAACAACCTCTTAAAACCATCCTGCAAAAAGCCATACCATTCAGCTTGCTTTTGTGTTGAGTTAAGAAGTCTGCTCAGAATATTGGCACTCAGAATTCGTGAAAGTAGGTGAGCTCATCTCAAAAGACCAGAACAAAAGAAGAAATTCAAAGAAAGTCTTGGAATAATCAAAGAATTTCGAGAGTCAAATCAATACAAATTGCTTCAAGACATTGTAACATTTTCATATTGGCATTCAAATCTCCCAAAGTCAAAAACAACTTTTCCTGCTCGTCTTTATCAAACCCCAGTCACACAGAAGAAAGAATTGAAGGTTTTCTTAAACCTAGAGAATTACTGTCATTGATTTTTTTATCAAATATCCAAATAAATAAAAAAAGAAGCCAAATTATGGATTATTCATTTTTATGTTTTTAGAAGATAAAAATGTTTGGATCTGTGTTCGGCTGGAGAACAAATTAAACAAATTTAAATGAAAGGCTTTAAAAAAAAAATTTTTTAATTTAAAAATTTTTTTTTTTAAAATTTAAAAAAAAAAAGTCTGTTTGATTCAAATATTTATTGGGTCGGGGCAGCTGTTGTGAAGATTTGTTTCTTTGGCGTCACACACACGCATGACTTTGTGTTACAAGTTTGCAACATTCAATCTGCTCTCGAATTCTCTAGTTGCAATGGTTCTTAACCTTAGGTGCACACACTCCCAATTTTGGGGCATGTGAGAAGAAGAGGGTGGCAAACAAACTTTTTAAAAGATTTTATTGCTGATGTCTGCAACTTTTGTTGAGACAAAGCAACAGAAGCCAGTAAAAGCTTTCATAATTACTTGAAATAGGCCTTTTTTTTTACAGCCGTTAATTGCGTCATTAAACCAGCTTCAGTGTAGTTGGGCTGGGATTAAACTAATAAGAAAAACAATGGTAGTTAAATGTGGTATGTCCTGTAAGGTTTATATATGTATGTTAAATCAATAAGTAATGTATGTATATGTTAAATCAATAAACATGCCGAAGCAAGCTCCCAGCAGCCCCCATTTTGTTTCCGGTCCGAGTAAACGCGGACCAGAAGTGGGAACAGGGAGGCTCTGTTCTTAACAGGCAAATAGCCCTGTCACACATGTTATCTTGTTCTGTTTTCTTTTCTTAACACCCTTAAACATGATTATGAATCAAACGCATTCTAATCTCACACAGCTAGAACAGAAAGAACAACAAAGCGAACAAAGGCACTAAACACAACAAGAACGTTACATGCCCGATATCAGGATAAAGATTATTTTTTTTAAATATTGATATTCTTGGATGTGACTGTCATTTCACTTAGGCTGTTCCATGGGTTGCTACTCTTGCTAAGAAGAAATCTTTTCTAGCACCTGTGGAGGTCTGAATTTGTAGTTTATGGTTGTGTCCTCTGGTTTTACTGTCAGCATTTTCTTATCAGGGCATTTTGAGCAATGAACGTCAGTATCCACTCTATGTATGTTGTTCTGGATTCTATAGACCTCTAGTAGGTCAGCATGTTTTCTTCTGTATTCAAGGGTCTTTGGATTAAGTTGTTTTAATCTTTCAGTGTAGGATATATTTCCCAATCTCGGAATGATCTTGGTGGCTCTCCTCTGAACTCTTTCTATGGCATCTGAGTTGTACTTCAGGTTAGGAGACCATATGCAGGAAGCAAACTCCAGATGGGGACATACCAGAGACTTGTACAGCAGTAGAAAGCTCTCCTCATCGATGAATTTCAATGAGTGTCTTATCTAGCTGAGTGTTTTATTATTATTATTATTTGTTTTGTGTCTGCGCAGTGAAGTTAAGTGAGTTGTCTATATAAACACCAAGATCTTTCTCCACTGTAGTTTCCTTCAGAGTGTGTTGTATTCAGTCATCTTTAATCATGGCGTAGTTCTTTTTTTTGTTGTTTCTACCTAGGTGCATTTGTCAGGATGGAATTTCATCTGCATAGATTTGGCCCACCATTGTAATGTGCTTAGTTCCTCCACAAGTAGGTCTCCAGATTCATCGGACGTTAACGGAGAGTGGATCTTTGGGTCATCAGCAAACATACTTATGAGGGTAAGGATGTCCTTTGGAAGATCATTCACAAACAGTGAGAACAGTATTGGCCCCAGGGTGGATCCCATAGGGATTCCACTGAGGACCAGGATGACTCTTCTCTGTTTACCCAAACTTTCTGGCGGTGTTTGGTCAGGAATGATTTAAGTTAAGTACAGTGAGAACAGTATTGGCTCCAGGATGGATCCCTGAAGAATTCCACTGTGGACCAGGATGACTTTTCTCTGTTTACCCAAACTTTCTGGCGGTGGTTGGTCAGCAATGATTTAAGTTAAGTAAGTTGTCTATATAAACGCCAAGATAGAGACTTTTAATTTTGACATCTGATAAATTTTAACATTTTGTTATTTTGACTTTTTTGAATTTAATTTTTTAGCCTTAAGAATAAGAGTTGTGAGAACGATTTTGAAGGGGTTCAAGCCTTGAAAAAGATCAATAACTGCTGAGTTAAAGAATATAAACCAGAAAATGAATTTTGCTCCCCTGTATTCACCCCAAACAAAGACCTTTTAGCATCCGTCATTGGACATAGACCTCCCCCAAGATTTGCCAGATCTCTCTATTGCGAGTGTTGCATCACCAATATCTCCTAAACCTGTCTAAATCGTCATGCCATCTTATCTTTTGACGGACACAATTTTGCATATGATCTCTGGGGATCACACACATAAAAGAGAAATAAATACAAAAAAACAAAAAAAACAAAAAAACTCTGTACATAAAAATCTTACAACTGAATCCTGATTTTTCTGACACATCCTGGTGACAGACAGTTTTGTGCAAATATACAAACTGAAAAGAAATGTTCTAAAGTTTCTCATCTTCTCATCAGTTCCTGCCTTGGTCCTACCCACCAGCACAGGCGTCTCTGCTGGCACATTTCCAAGTGAGTGGGTGCAAAAGGATATATACAGAATAAATCTTGACAACCCCGTCACACGATAGGCATTCCACCTGTGGAGAAGGCACTGCACTCATTGCCATTCATAGAGTAAGCAAGCTCATCACCATTTTGGAGATCTCTTGAAAAACTGAGAAAAATTAAGAACATTCCAAAAACTTTGATGAGTTAATTGAAAATGGGGGATAAAATCATGGGACGTACCAGAATCTCAGTATTTTGTTGATTTTTGCTACTTTTTATCTTTGTTTTCATTTTTAGTTGTTTTAATCACAACTTTGAGTCGGGATATCATTCTACTGCTACGAGTAAACAGCACGATTGGAAACCATGTAGAGGCATCAAAATGTGCAGATTTGGAACATGCTGAAACTCTACCCTTAACAAAGCAACCACACCTTCATCTATCACCGTTTCAACACTTGGCCTCAGCCCCAACGTTCAAAATCTGCACATTTTAACTATGTATCGGAATAACAATCCGATCGGATATTTGGTGCCGGATTCACTTGGTGGCAGTGATATTTTTTTGTGAATCTGGTGCAGGATATCCGACTAATTTTCACGCCTCTACCTGGTAGTAAATAAGTCAAACTCTCGTAAACACTACTTTAAACCTAAATGTTCTTTGTTAACTGAATAGTAGGTGTAAATAATACTTGTATTTTGGATAAGGTTGGCTAAATAGCGTAAAATTCAAACTGTTTATGGCTTTTAAAGTATTCAAACTTTCATAAACGTTACTTTCTTTTCTCTATGTATAGAAGAAATGCTATCGAAAAGCAACGTTTGGATAGAGAAAAAAAAATGATTGAAAGAAGAAAGAAGAAACTTACAAAACGCAAGTGTGATATCGATGATCTCAATAAAATAAGTAATATTTTAATTTATATAATTTATAGTAATAAGATAATATTTTTGATAAAATAAGTATGATTTTTATTTATTTATTTTGTAGTAGAAAAAAAAAGCAATACATTTTCATAAAATAATTCCTCTGGTAAATGGATTCTTAACCCAGATTTTTTACAAACTTGTAATTTCGTAACAAAGAAACAAACGCAGATAATCCATTTCTGTTGTCTGCTTTATTTGTTACAAAATTCGACACTCTTACACACATGGTGTCAATGAGACTAATATAATGCAGTGAAAGATTTGTTACAAAATTCGACAATATTTTATCCCTATATAGTAAGAATATATACCCTTGAAGAAATCAAACAAAGAATCACAATAGGTTGGCCAGCTTTCGACAGAGCAAGCTTGACATTCAAGAACAAAAAGATCCCATTAGTTTTTAAAAGAAGGGTCTACAACCAATGCATCCTCCTAATAACCACCTATGGAGCTGAAACATGGAACCTAACCGAAAGACTGGCTCTCAAACTGAGAACCATGCAACATGACATGGAGAGACCACAAGACAGCACAGTATATTAGAGAGAAAAATAGAGATATAATAACATCCATTAGAAAACTCAAATGGCAATATATAGTAAGAATATATAGCCCAATTGTAAGAGAAACTTATGATACTTGAAAGGCCCTACTGACCTGTTTTAGTAGGGTGGCTCATTGCCTTGCCCCTAATAAAGAGTAAGCCTCCAATGAGAATCAAACTCCTCATGGCAGAGAAAGTCCGATATACGCCTGGCTGCCATAACCACTTGAGACTTTCATGGTCTGCAGAAACCGATTTTTCGCCTAAACAACTAAAACTAGCATTCCAAGGGAAATTATGAATCACTGCCATCAATAATTACTCCTTTTTACCTCGTAAATTAAGCAGTGGTGGTGATAACATTAAGTTACCTTGATGAAAATGCTACCAGTAAGGTTTGAACCATAAATTCACGATTAAAAAAACAAAAAACAAATGTGAATGCGACCAGACACAAACTAAGGGATGGATTTAGGATAAACATACATTGCAAATTGAACCATTAACTAAAAATATATTGGGGGGGGGGGGGTTCAAAAACCCCCAAAACATTTTCCCTACTCATTAAAGGGAGTGTATGCAAAATTTCAAGTTTCTACTATGAACGGTTAGGGCTGGGGAAGTCCGGATACATATAAATGTCAGAACACATGAATAACCTAAGTGCAGCAACAGTCTTCAAACAGTAATTAATAAGATGAAGGTAATGATTGATTGATTGATTGATTTGTTTAGCAGCATATCAACCCTTGATAGGTCATTTAATGCCGAAATCAGTTTATAATCCCCAAAATAGTGTCTTGCGACTTTGGTAAACGATTATTTTTTTTTTTAATTAGAGTCTTGCGACTTTGGTAAACGGTTATTAGAGTCTTGCGACTTTGGTGGTGCCTGTTTGGTGGGGGGTCTTATCCCTCTACAGGGCCGGCCTCATTTGGGGGGTCCTACCCCTCTGCAGAGGATATAGTCGGCGTATTCTATGCCCCAGGTGACAGGGCCTAAGATGAAGGTAAAAAATAATAACAGATGATTGTCAACAAAAAAACACTAAAAATAAATAAATAAACAGGTCTGGGTAGTCACTCAATAGAAATCGTCATGCGACCAATATCTTTTGGCAGCATGCCGTGTTGGGGGTGATCAATTAAAAAATTGGAAAAAGGGATGATCAATGCATAACTTACTTCTCCCCCTTTTGTTGGGCAGTGATCACTAAAAGAAATCTGAATTTTCAAAAAACAAGAGTGAATGCTGCTGGATAAAAACTAAGGGACCAATTTAGAAAAACCTTACATTGTAAATTAAACTTCCCACTAAAAACCTATTGTGGGGTGGTTTAAAAATAAAGAAGTTTTTCTAGACATAATAAGGAGTAAATGTTTAAATTTTCAGTCCTCTAGCCCCATTGGTGCAGCCTGTATACGTGATACAAACATACATAGCCAGACCAACTTAAAAACTGAAGAAACCTATGTTGACAGTTTTGGCTGATTGTTTCTAATAAGATCATGAACAAAAAACAATAAATAAATAAATAAAATGTATAACCAACTTGAACAACTTTTTCCAAGTAATTGATCTCATTTTAGCAGCAATTAAGTAATGGTTTGAATCCTTTGGCAATCCCCCCCTCTTCCCGAAACAATCTTGTATTTCTGTGGAAATGGATATCTACAAGACATTTTGAATGTAACCCTGGAATATCTGCATAAAGAGATTAACACAAAACTGCAGCTGTTGGAACGCAAGGCCACGCGCGTCTCCAAATATCATGCAGTGTCAATTTTCAAATGTTTTGGGGGGGAAGTGAAAAAAAGAAACAGACTTTGCGGTGAGGAATTGGGCGTTGGAAACATTTCGCAACCCAGATGCATTTAATGCCGTAATTGAAGTCAGAGTTTTTGTTTGGTAAATAGACGATACCATTGTATTGGGAAGAAGAAAATCCAGGTGCTGCTTACATGGCTTTCCTGATCAAATGGCGACAGGATGCCTTTAAAAGGGGACAGCAGTTTGGATCAAATGGCGAGAGAATGCTTTTAAAAGGGGACAGCAGTTTGGATCAAATGGTGACAGGGTGCCTCTAAAAGGGGACAGTGGTTTGGATCAAATGTCGACAGAATGCCTTTAAAAGGGAACAGCAGTTTGGATCAAATGGCGACAGAATGCTTTAAAAGGTCCCCTTTTTGGGGACAGCAGTTTGGATCAAATGGCGACAGGATTCCTTTAAAAAGGGACAGCAGTTTGGATCAAATGGTGACAAGAATAACATTTTGGGTTGGATCCAGGAATTATTTTGGATTTAGAGATATTTTTTCATATATTAAGACAATCAGCTGAAATATGGAAAATCAAAACTTGCCCCATAGCTATATATGGACTGATTTTCATTCAATTTCACTTAGTGTAGGAGTTGGCACAGGTATGTGTTCTCCGAGTGCTTTTTAGTTGTTGTTGTTGACTGATAGCTTTCTAAAAGATGTCCTTTGCATTAATGACTGATATTCTCACCTGAACTTTGTCTTCTTCAGGAGTCACACAAGACAAAAACCACAAAATGGACAATTTAAAATTTCTGGATCCGCCCCAAAATTTAATCTTTCTTCCTTAGCTCATGGCTCACATTTCTACAAAATGTCATTGAATTTCGTTGAGAACTTTTGGAGATATTGTGAGGACAGACAGACAAACACGAGTGAATACATATACCTCTTCCAACTTTCAAAAAAATCAGTCAACAACAATTCTTGTGATATTGACCTTTGACCTTTTTTCCTTCCCTTTATTATTTGACACAAAGTAAAATAACAGGTCTGGTTAGTCACTCAATAGAAACCGTCACGTGACGAACGTGTTGGGGGTGATCAATTAAAAAATTGGAAAAAGCGGTGATCAATGAATAATTTATTTCTCTCCCCTTTTGTTGGGCAGTGATCACTAAAAGAAATCTGAATTTTCAAAAAAAGCGTGAATGCTGCTGGATAAAAACTAAGGGACCAATTTAGAAAGATCTTACATTGTAAATTGACCCCCCCCCCCCCCACTTGGGGGGGAGGGGTTTAAAAAACAAAACGTTTTTTTTAAAAAACATAATAAGGAGTAAATTTTTTAATTTTCAGCCCACTAGCTCCATTGGTGCAGCTTGTATGTGTGATACAAGCATACATAGCCAGACCAACTTGAAAACTGAAGAAACCTATGTTGACAGTTTTGGCTGACAGTTTCTAATGACAGAATATTGTGAACAAAAAACAATAAATAAATAAAATGTATAACCAACTTTAACAACTTTTTCCAAGTAATAGATTTCATTTTAGCAGCAATTAAGTAATGGTTTGAATCCTTTGGCAATCCCCCCCCCCCCCGAAACAATCTGGTATTTCTGAGGAAATGGATATCTACAAAACATTTCAAATTCAACCTCTGAATATCTCCATTGCCAGCCAGACCAACTTGAAAACTGAAAGAAACCTGTGTTGACAGTTTTGGTTGATGGTTTCTAAAACTACATTGTGCTGCCAAATTCCAGTTCCCATTTCGATCAATTCTTCCAGATGAGATGATCAGAAAAAAGGGGGAAAGGAAAAAAATCCGTTCATTTATGGAGACACGTAACTTTGTGAATTCCTACAAACGCTCGATTAAATTGGAAACCAAAGGAAAATCGTAACAGGAAAAAAACAAATCAACTTTTATTTTATTAAATTCTTTTCTTCTTTCTTATTGCAGCTGCAGAAGAAGAGACCATTGCACCATGGCTGCGTGCCAGTGGCACTGTGCTTTTATTCTTACGGCACTTGATGAGAAGTGATCGGTGGAGAATGACGGGATCCAAGGTCACCAGCTGCCTCATACTTGAAGCAGTGCGAATAGTGCAGCTGCACAAGGACCCAGAATTTTAGGGGCCCTCCCAAGAAAATGTCTTGAAAAATATAAAATATGAAAATGAAAAATTTAAAAAAAAACATTTTCAATTTCAGTGTTCTAGATGTTATAAAATATTAAAATTCTAAAATTTAAAAATTTAAAAAAAAACTTAAAATTTTAAAATTAACATTTTTATGAACGTATTTCCGTCTTGTGCATTGGTGTATACCTTCTGCTGTTTAGGCCATTTTCAACATCCCGATGCCTAGAATGCCAAAATTCTGCAAGCTTTTGTAGGTCTGAGCATTTTTTTTTATTATTTTTTTTCTTTTCTTTTCTTTTCTTAAAATATTTTGATATCTTTTAATTTTTCCATTAAAGTAAAAAATTTCAACTAAATTTGTTCGAGGATTTATTATGTTATATAGAGATAGATTATTGATCCATAAAGGACCTTTACGTTAAATTAGACAAATATATAAGTTTAATATTTTTGGTAATAACTGTAGAATATCCAAAGATCCTATGAGTAGAATTAAAAGAAATATCGAAAGCATAGCACCTCTATCTGGTACTTAATTTTGGAGAGTTCTAAAACTGAAAATTTCTTTGTAATTTTACTTTTTAAAAGATGTTAGTAAATTCTTTTCTTAACAAAATAATTTTATTTACAATTTTCCGATTTATGTTTCTCAATAAATTTTCCTTCTTCAATGTTGTTAAGAATATTTTGTAACTTGCTCAAACCAAACTTTCACTTTGTTGTTCTTTTCATTTTTGGTGAATGTTGACACCATGTTGTCCTTCACATAAAATGACAGAATCTTGTTCCAATTTTTTCTTTATTCATCTTCTACCCAGGGCCTTACTTGAGGCAGTGCAAACAGTCCAGATACACAGGGCCCCAAGATTTTAGGAACCCCACAAAAAATATGCCTTAAAATATATGTTTAAATTTGTTTGAAGATTTATTGTGTTACATAAAGATAGATTATTGATCCATAGGACTGTAAATTAAACATCATAATTTTATGAATATTTCATTTTTGTTTTGATTTGTATGAAAATGATAGCTAAATACATGAAAAAATAGAAGGGCCCCCAAGAAATGATATGCACTGGACACCATCAATGTTAACATTCAGTCGTATTCATTGCTGCTTCCATACATTGAAAACAACTATAATCAATAATAATTATTGATTTTTTTAATCAGACCTCAAATCTAAAATGAATTCTGGAAAGATCTTTAAGAAACATTTTGTGATAAAAATTATCGATATTTTGGAGATTAATTTTTTTTTCTTTAAAATCTTTCACTTGTACTCGAGGCATCATGGGGAGGGGGGAGGTGAAGATGGCAGTCGGATTATTTTGTCTGACTGCTTTTTGCTTTTGTTTCCTTCATTTTACTTGAGAAAAATACTATAATCCACTCCTGGTTTGCTAGGTCAGTCGAAGCTTCACCAGAGTCCAGTTAACTGTACATTTTGAGGACATGTTCCCTACGATGCTGAGGGTTTGGACATTCCCGGTTTGAATTCAGAGTAGTCTGTCTCCTAGATTGATTGCCAACCAAGGCTGAAGAGCCCAGTCTGCCTTGCTATTTGCCCATAGATGGTGGAGAGAAGAGATGGATTCATGCCTTTTTCAAGGGAATAAGTATGAAGTGAAGCAAATTGTCCCAGCCGGATTTTGAACTCGGTTCACCAACAGGCAAAAATGATGTATATTTTGTTCGCTATCTCCTCATAGAGGCACAAATAAAATTTAATAAAACTGAAGGATGGTAAAAGTAACATGAGGTGGGTGGCTTTGCATAAAAAGTCATACAGGTGTCAAAATCGATTAATCAATCACACAGGATTAGAGAGAGTGAGTGATAGTAATAGTGGTGAGAGGAGAGCTAGCGTGGGGTCTACGTGTTTTGAATTCATTAGGTTCGGTGAGAGTGAGAGTGAGTGATAGTGATGGTATTGAGAGAGGGGTGTGAGAGGAGAAGGAACAACATGACAGGCAAAACCCAGCAGCCGGCAAGCGTAACAGGCCAACCCACCCTGCCACACACACAGAGGCGGCAAGGAAAGAAAGGAGGAAAGACTGAAAGAAAGATGGTATGCTTGGAAAAGAGGGGTGATCAATGAATAAGTTACTTCTCTCGTCTTTTGTTGGGCTGTGATCATTAAGAAATGGTCTGAATTTTCAAAAAACAAACTAGTGACCAATTTAGCATAAACTTACATTACATATTGAACCCCCTCTAAAAACCTATTTAGGGGGGAATTTTCAAAAAACAAAAAAAAACATTTTCCTTACTCATTAAAAGGAGTGTGTGTGCAAAATTTTAAGTTTCTACTATGAATGGTTAGGGCTGGACAAAGTCCAGATACATAGATACATATAAATGTCATTAGCTACCCACAACACTGGTTTATTGCTGGGTTTAGGTTATTCATGTGTTCCGACATTTATATGTATCTAGACTTCGCCCAGCCCTAACTGTTCATAGTAGAAACTTAAAATTTGGCACACACACTCCCTTCGATGAGTAGGGAAAATGTTTGTTTTTATGATATAATGATACGGTTACTTCTTTGTTACAAGTTCAGTAGTTGAAAAGGAATTCAAAAATTCTTGTAGTTTTTCTTTTCTTGTGTTCATTGTGTGAATGCAAAAGATTTAGTCTACTCCATTGACACAGAAGCAAAGCACTGGAAGTTACGTTTCTGACAGATTAACAAAAAGGAAAAGATACTTTTCTTTCACAATATGTTTGGGATTTTTGTGTTTCCATTTTAACTAACACACTTTTGCTAACCCAACACATAACCCACAAAATAACAATACACTTCATTATCAATTGAAACAAAGCGCTTAAGTCTGTAACATATGGTTTTTTATTTTCAAATACAATAATCCTGATGCGAAAAAATTTGAGGAATTGCATTATAAGGTAAAGTTAGAAACTTCAACCAAAACTGTCAACATAGGTTTCTTCAGTTTTTAAGTGGGCCTGGGTATCTATCTATGAAGGCTGCACCAATGGAGTCATATGTTAGTCTATTCCATTGACACTATTTATTTTAGCAGTGGGGGTTCAATTTACAATGTAAGTTTATGCTAAATTGGTTCCTTAGTTTGTGTCCAGCACCATTCATGCTTTTTGAAAAATCTCCTCCAAAATAGGCGTTTATGGGGGGTTCAATATGCAATTTAAGTTTATGCTAAATTGGTCACTTAGTTTGTGCCCTCTTGATTTTTGAAAATTCAGACTTTATTTAGTGATCACCGCCCAAGAAAAGGTGAGAGGAGTAATTTATTCATTGATTACCCTGTTTTCCAATTTTTTAACTGATCACCCCCAACACAGCATGCTGCCAAAAGATGTGGTTTCTATTGAATGACTAACCAGACCTGTGTTCATTGTGTGAATGCAAAAGATTTAGTCTATTCCATTGACACAGAAGCAAGCACCGGAAGTTACCTTTCTGACAGAATAACAAAAATAAAAAGACACTGATTCAAAAATATATCTGTATAAGAAATTTCTTTTTTATGCTGCTGCTGTTGTTGTTGGATGAAGTGATTGTAACACATAATTTTAAAAAGATTTTTTTTTTATCAAATTTGACTAGTTTTTACCTTCATCTTAATTTCAGTTGTTTTTATATACAACTTTCAATTCTTGACTAGTTTTTACCTTCATCTTAATTTCAGTTGTTTTTATATACAACTTTCAATTCAGCATTTTCTGACTTATTGCCACCCCCCCCCCAAGAATTTGTGCAAAACTGTAAATTTCGGGCAAATCAGTGTAATTCGGGGAAAAACATGAAAAATTGTTGCGCAAATCAAACCCTTTTCCCCCCTTAACCAAAGAAATCCCATAGACCCAGGGACTGATCCAAGATAAATCACCTGAAGGAAGGTGTCAAAGCCATCATCAGGGCAGAAAATTGTCTCTTATTAATTTGTTGACTTGTATTTTCTTTCATCTCAACATCTTGTTAATTTTTATTGTAACTTGCTCAGGCCATCAATCTATGGCAGTGAGTAAACAGGGTGGATCGGAAAATAATGGATGAGCTCTGGGTGAGACTCAAACTCACGTCTGTTTTACCTCAGGGAGACCTAGTTAAACACACCAGCTGCTCTTACCAACTGAGCAAGTTGCAATAAAAAGCTTAGCAATGTGAATGCTTGCTGAGAGGAATGCCATAATATAGAAGGTGAGAGAATCCTGAAAAGGACTGGATATATTAAGATGCTTGAGGATGGAGAGACGAAATCGGCGGCCATTGATGAGATGTTGTTGTGGACACACATGGAGAATCACATGACACGGATGGAGCATGCAGATTGGCTGGCTGGTCACGTAACTGTTGAAGAAGAAGGCTTGGGCAGCTATGTTTATTGGCGGGGAATACAAACAAAGGAAGACACAATTCATATCAACAGAAAGAGAACAAGGGTGTACACTTGTAGATTTACAAATGAGATTTGTTTGATATTGAAGATAATAAAAGGAGACATGTCTGATAAAAGAAAAGGCCAAAAATATAGATGAGAGAGGCATGCATTTAGAGAACGATTGTGATTAGTAAGAAGAGTTGTGCTTATGTGAAGGAAGGCTTTATTATATGAATAGAGAGATCACATTATTGAAATGGAAGGAAGAGATTTACATGTATGTAGTAATACACGGGGTAAGCCCTAGGTGACTAAGGAACCAGAGCCAAGTAAATTAAATGAGAGGTTAATTACAGTAGGGAATGAGCTGAACACTTGTCGACATCGAGAGCCACACTATATTTGTGCCTAAAAAT
>VCCN01000783.1:666366-679945 GCA_006491835.1 Architeuthis dux | reverse complement strand
GATAGGAATCCCCACCCCCTTTGACCCTTCTGCAACCAGCCTAAAAGGATATTGATATTGTACAGGAGAGACAAGGGAGACCCTTTAACAAAATATTCAGATTTTAAAGAAGATTCATAAAATTTCAAAAAGCAAGCAAAAAACAATCTAGTGATCAATTTAGCAGAGACTTACATTGCAAATTGAACCTCCCACTAAAAACCTATTTATGGGGGGGGGGGGGCGGTATAAAAAAAAAAAGAAAGAAAGTGTTTTCTAGACATAAGTAAATTTTGAAATTTTCAGCCCTCTAGCTCCATCAGGCAGACCAACTAGAAAACTGAAAGTAACCTATTTTGATAGTTTTGGTTGACAGTTTTTAATTATCAATTCTGTTTTATAAGGAGGAAAAAAAAAAGCTGCGAGATAAGATCTCTCTCTCTCTCTCTCTCTCTATGTACCACATCTCTACAGAATGTGCATGATCATGGCTCTCCAGTTTCCTTTCTTTTGCTGCTTTCAGCAATTCTTGCTCCTTTACGCCTTCTGACATTCATTCTGCCATCCACTTGCTCAAACCCTTCTAGTAGGTTACCTGCTGCCTACCTCTGCTTCTCTTGCCTTCGATGCAGCCAAGATACAAGAATATAAAGAAGATATTTTGTTTATTTTATGGATTTATCATGAAGAGGACAGCTTCCCTAATGAAGAGACAATGTTTTGCGGACGTATCGTCAAAGACAAAGTAGAAAAACGTGGGCAGCCTGTCATTTCAAGAACCATTTCATGTCCATACACGCAAGGCTGCCAGTGTTGTGCTAGCCCCTCAGGTTGCTTGAGGCAATCAATGAAGACGTTCTATATCCCTCATCACGTTAGACATTCATGTCAAATGCTTCAAGTGAAAAGGGATAAAAGAATTTTCAATAACTAACGACCAACGAGGAGGTGCGGGAGGGGTGGCCAGGCAGGTATGGCGAAGGGACACAGTGAGCCGGGTTCAAATTCCAGCTGAGACAGCTTGTGTTCACTTCACATTAATCGCCTTTGGGAAAGGCATGAATTCATCTCCCTCCCTAGCTAGCTACAGGTAAAATAGCCAAGGGTAAAGTGAGTGATGCCACAAACCAAGATGGGCCGAGTAAGTAGTAATATCATATGTGGAGCCCAGGCAAGGATGGCTGAGTCCATAGCCAGCATAAGGGCACTACTTAAAACAAATAAGCAACTGACAAGCTAAAATTTGAATGCTTCCAGCTTTAAGATTATTTTAGTGCACTTTGAAATAGCAGCACCCACTCCCCGAGACCGACCACATCATTCTTGTAAAAACCAACCTTAAGAGCAGTGCACAAATTTCTTCTCAGAATCATGACACAAAGTCCTAAGAGAATCTAAGGGCGAATTATGGTAAATATGACTGAGTTTTCACCTTCATCCCAAACTTCTGTGCTCTAGTTCAATTCATTGTGAACTACGATGAATTGCCACACCTATAAGCTTCATGAACTTATTCCTTGTGTATTTGTTGAGTCGTTTTGTGTTCAAATGATATGCATGTTGTATATGGTTGATTCTTGCTGTTTTAACCGCACTTGTATCTGCCTAAACTTGTTGTATTGCAGTTTTCTACGTTCAAACATTATGTGTGTTGATTTACAGGGTTTAATTGTAATTCGCGGCTTTATCATTGTATTGCAGTTTTCACGTTGTACTAAAGATTGTCTATGTATATCACATTGTACTAAGACTTCAGAGAATAAAGATTGTTTATGTACAACAGTAATAAGCATCAGACCCTTTTACTTTCCTGTCTTCTTCATTGAACGAGCCTGGCTGTAGTTACCCCCCCCCTCCAATCCACTGGCATAGATCAAATTTCTGTTTGTTGCCGAAGAAGAAGATTGCATTACTGCTGAGGTCAACAAATGCTTGGAATTTTCTTCAAGGAATGAGAAGGGGGGGGGGGAAAGAAATCTAGCATTCTAAGGGAAATTATGAATCTCCACCAGCCATATATGCTGTGTTGGGGGTGATCAATTAAAATGTTGGGCTGTGATCACTAAAAAAGGTCTGAATTTAAAAAAAAGAAAAAGAAAAAAAGAAAAAAAAGAAAAAACTACTGGGCAAAAAATACTGACCTGAGCAATTAAGTTTCTCTCTTGTTTACGCATGACACGTTTCTTTCCTTGTCGATCTAAAAAGACTTCTTCATAGAATTCATGTGCTAAGTCTCCATCTTCATCAAAATACATTGACCTGAAAAGATTGGAAAAAAACAAAATAAACATTGTCAGATGAATAAAGTTGGGCACAACAAAGACGGGCTCACAATTTTTCTTCTTTTACAGAGGAATCCATGACCTGACAGTTTGCTGACGTTTACCATAAGTGTACAACAACAGGCTTGCCGGATAGCTGCTGCTGATACTATAAGTGCAAGAGACACGGTAGGAAGGGAAAAAAAAAAGTCTAATAAGAGAGTAGGAAGAGAGAGGTTGATGGCTGCTACTGATACTATGCGAGACAGGTATGACTCATATATATATATATATATAGTTAAATACAACGGACAAGGAAAACCTTTTCATCTTTACACACAAGAGAACGTATGTTCGGATGCAATTTATATAAACAAGAAAAATCAACCAAAGAGATGAAACGGTTTTCCTTGTCTGTCGTATTTAACCAAACATGCATTAATGAAGGATTACTGCCCAATATATATATATATATATAGTCCTGTAAGTATGTCCTTTCCTACCTGTTGTAAGAGGAGTAATTTGTATTGACTTAGGTGAGAGACATAGAGGTTTTTGTTTCAATACAAAGTTACTCCCCTTACAACGAGGAGGAAAGGACATACTTATGGGACAGCATGCTTACCAGTTAATCCCTGTGAGAAAATTCCTGTATATACAGGTTTTCCCACCATCATGGACCGTTCCTATATGCTGAAATGGCGTAAAGTGAAGAAGTAATTACCATATAATTTATATGGGGAAAACAATTTTTTGAGCCTTTCCAGACTCCAAACAAATGGTGGGGATGGTATGTCAGGCTGAGTCATCAGAGCTTGTGGTGGTGGGGGTAGAGGAAAAAAAATTTGTTACAGTGGAAGAGTCCATTGTTTCAAATGGTGGGTAAGAGATATTTTTATCAGCAAAATTGTTACTTTTAAGCAGAAGAATCCATGGTTATGTACAGAGAAGCACTTGACCCTCCCTGACCGGCCCGTTTACAAATGAGGCTCTGCATTTCTTACAAAAGGCAATAATTTTTACTTATAAATAGAAAATAAACAAAAATGGATTTCGACAGAGTCCAAAGAAATGGCAAATATCTAGCTAACTAGTGCCCTTACACTGGCTATTGTAGTGAAAGTTTTATTAATTAAAAAAAAGATTATCTATATAGATATAATGTGGGTGGGTGTAATGTTGCTGGACCAAACATTTTAGCTTATATTATTGCACAGTCATCCAGAAAAGCTCAAACAAAAACAAAAATTCCTTCAATTCGTTCATCAAAAGACTTAACTTGTATATTAAAATTCCTTCACCGGTATACATACATTAACATATATTAAAATTCCTTCAATTTGAAACCAATTAACATGTCCTTGATTTTGTGATGAAAACAACACCTTCATTCACTGGTGAACCTATTAGGCACTTGTAATTGACTTTTGATTATCCGCGGTTCACTTATAACGTGGTTGTCTTTCCTTGACCCCAACACCCTCATTATAAAGGGGGCACTACTGTATTAGTGATAAGGGAAGAAGTGTCAAATTCTTGTCGGAAATGCACCTTGAATAAAAAGATGCATTTTAGCCTTAAGCACCCCCCCCCCACACACACACACATTAATAGCTAGATCTGTAGAAATTACACGGGTGTTGAGAACTAGGATCATCCATTATCTCATGCCTCTGCACTTCTCTGACCCTTTGCCTGTATCTTCTTATTCTCCCCCATATCCCTTCCAATCTTCATTGTCCGTCCATGTTTTTATCTAAATGTTATCAAGCACACACTGAAATGATCCTTGATACAATCTCTGAAATGCTTCTTTGATCTGGGGACATGACTCACCGCAGAAAAACCTCCATATAACATGGTGTGTCTATCTCATCTGATGTGAATTACTGTAGAGTTTTCATTACACTTTGGTGTCTTGCCAATGTTTTGGAAGCATATAATTGAACAGTAAAGACAACTACCTCATAGACAGGCTAGCTTTGATCAGGATGAAGAGACCGTGGTCAGATCATACAGTTCCCCAATCAATACATACAGTGTTCTCAGGGTCCTTCCAGGGTGTTCTACCAAGAAAGACAAAAATACTTGATCCCTAGACAAGGACATTCAGTTCAACACAATGATCACTCGAAGCAGAGCCTAGGTACCGGCTACACGGGTACTCGCACAGGGTGCCAAGTGCTTGGGTCACTTGTCATGTGTCTGAGATGATATGACTTTCCAAATACAAATGGAAAAATAAATAAATTCAACAGAATAAAAATAGTCAAAATAAGAACATTCAATGATGTGAAGTCAAATTCTTTTAGGAATATCTTGACAGTTAAATACTTTCTTTTATAGGGAAAATAAGAGAAACAATTGGCAAAAGAAATTCTCATGACCAATAACAAGATCAGGATAGCTAGTTTGGTGAGAGAGTGCTCACAATAGCTGGGACCTGGGAGGGAAGGTAATAATGAATCCGTTATATTCATCAAATCTGAAATTCTGATGCCTGTGTCAAACTGTTTTCTTTTACCTGATTATTCTAATAAACTTTTTATTCCTATATATTTACCTTTCTCCCTGTAAAACATAAGATAATACTATATTTTAAAGGGTTTAGCTTGCCTGGGCCCCCAAGAACCAATGGTTTTCTGTCTCTTAGTAGGCGCAATCAAATCAGTATTATTACTGGAGAGTGGCTCTTAACTCTTAAATTCATAAAAAAATTTTTTTAGAGAGTGAATGTTATTATCATGGGAAATAACTCCTGATTGAAATTACCTCTCTTAGACCATTAGGTGAATAAAAAAAAATGCTTTTCCAACTCAATTCACAGAAAAGTTAGTGGAGATGATGTCTACCAGTTTCTTATAAATTTCCTTTTAGATTATCACTTTTATGCACGAAGAAAAATCATCCCAAAGTTAACTGAACGATTTTCAAATCTGATGCGTCTTTTTTTTTTTTTTTTTTTTTTTTTTGAGGAGGAGGAGGAGGAATATTATGTCCAGGTCTAGTTGGTTTTTCCGTATTTTGTCGATGATGCCTGTCATTCTGTATACCTAGTGTTCTTGTCTGTTAGTCTGTCTGGTTTTCGGCTTCTCAGAAACAGTTCCATTATTTTTAGATTTTTTCATTGAAGAGTTCCACTGTAAATTACAAGCAGTCCATGAAAATAAGAGTTAAAGCAACAGGAGATTTTACACACATCTTGTCAGTCTTGGGCACAGGGGATTTTACGCACATCGTGTCAGTCTTGTGCACACATAATTATACAGGTATTACCCAATGCTTCCTCTAATGTTTTTCATTGCCTGTGCAGGACCAAAAAGCCTGTGAGCAACTGAAGAAGTGGAGTGTGCAGATAATATTTTTACTTTTGAGATAACCATTGATTTTTTTGTCTAAAGTTTATGAAACAAAGGTCAGTTGGAGTTACTTATAACAAAAGTATATAATAAAAGAAATTATTTATTTGTGGTATTTTTTTAAAATTACTTATTCATTATCATTTAGTTCTATATCGTGAGCGGTATAATTTTCTCTTGTGCACATTAGAGGCAACACTGCTTGTCAGTCTTGTTTATACATAATTATACAGGTTGGACCTTTCTAATCCGGTGCTCTGAGGCCAGCAGGGCTCCAGACTAACTTTTTCGACAACTGCCCCGGAACTATCCTGAAGGAAATGTAAACGGTCCCAAAATCAAAATGTTGTTTCTTTACTTTGTTATTATCATCTATAGTTGTTAGTAACATAATAAAAACACCATTAAAATGTTGAGGAAATAAATAATTGTCACCTGGAGTTGACTTCGTTTTTCTACTGTAACAAAAACAACAAAACGACAAGAACAATCCTCACCAAATTTTTTAAAAAATCACTTCCGTCCCGGGGAAGATATTTGTTCGTCCCAAACACATTTTTACTGCCCCGGGACAACGTTAATTTCAAGCCCTGGTGGACAGGCAGGTTTTCAATGTGCCACCATTAGTTTGGTAGTTCTGCCAAGAAAGTTTTTGATTTGGTTTCAAACCGTGGTTTGAACTGTAGCGGTTCTGTGATCCAGCAATGGCCAAGTCTCAAAGTTGCCAGATGAAAGGGGTACAAATATATAATCAATTAGGGCAGGGATCAGCATTAGAAATGTTTTATGTCTTATGGGCCAAGGCGAAAAATGAAACATCATACAAGGCTATGGAAACAGTTTTTTTTTAATTACTTTAATGTTATTTTCTATTAGGGAGGAAAGGTAAATTGCTTTTTCTGAGAAAACATGCTTGCTCCCTGTTAAAAAGTTGCCTTAGCAAGTGTTATGAAGAAAAATAACCATTAAATTTGGTAGCCTCCCTAGATAAGGTAGGCATTTCTAAAACCTGCCTTGGTTGGTGAAAATTCAACATCATCAAAACAGATCAAGTTATATATTAGAATCAGAATTTAATACGGATTCAACTTTTCAAAAAGACTATATGCCCAAAATTGATTTTTGTAGCGTCACTGGCTACAATCTAAAGAAAAAAAAAAAAATCACAAATATCTTGAAAACAGTTGATTTTGAGCACATATTTTCTTTGTAAAGTTTAATCAATTTGACCTGTTTTGACGACTTCAAATTTTCACCGACTGTGGCAGGTATCAGAAACCTGCCATTATGAAAATTTGCTGGTAGCCTACCTTATCTGCGAAGACTAGCAAGTTTAAGGGTTATTTTTCTTCATAACACATCCATAGGCAACTTTTTGGCAGGGAGCAAGCAGAAAAAAAAAAAAAAACTTCCCCCCCTATTTCTATAGTTTTGTGAAGGGTCATTAATATTCAGACGGTTCTTCGGATGATTGAACTCCTTGCTATTTGTGTTGTAAACACAACGTTTCGGTCAATCCATTCTTCGGCCTTCTTCAGGTGTAAAATCCGAGTGTGATGAGTTAAACAGAAGTTATGTTTAAAGGGGGTGAACACAAAGCCATAATCAGGGGCGAGATAAATAAAATAAAGCCATAGCGGCTGACCACATCCGGAGAGAGAACAGCGACCATCTTCCTCTCTGGGAGGAAGTCCAGATTACTGACAGAGGTTGGAAGCAACTCACATCAAAATGTCGACTAAATGCATTAGCCAGACAAGTACGGATTTCAATCCGATGTGACTTCCACTTCTCAACAAACCTAAACCCGACAAGACAAGGACACAGAAACATCCGGGCCATGTGCTATAAGGGTTATCCCCTTTAAACATCTGTTTAACCCATCACACTCGGATTTTACACCTAGAGAAGGCTGAAGATTGGCTGAAACATTGTGTTTACAACACAAATAACAAGGAGTTCAATCGTCCGAAGAACCATTTGAATACTTTAATGTTTTTCATTATAAGTGTATTTAACTACATAAACTCCCATGTGCTATCAATCAATAAGAAGTAGGAAATTCTTTTACGAGAGACAAAATATAGTCAAATTGTGATTCATATTTTGTATATATTAATAGATCAGGAGGAATGCATAGTTTTAACCTGAAGTACAACTCAGATGCCATAGAAAGAGTTCAGAGGAGAGCCACCAAGATCATTCCAAGATTGGGAAATGTATCCTACACTGAAAGATTAAAACAACTTAATCTAGAGACCCTTGAATACAGAAGAAAACGTGCTGACCTACTAGAGGTCTATAGAATCCGGAACATACATAGAGTGGATACTGACGTTCATTGCTCAAAATGCCCCGATAAGAAAATGCTGACTTCATCTATCTGCAGCAAAACCAGAGGACACAGCCATAAACTACAAATTCAGACCTCCACTGTTGTTTGAAAAAGATTTCCTCTCGGCAAGAGTAGCAAACGCATGGAACAGTCTAAGTGAAAAGACTGTCACATTCGAGAATATCAGTATTTTTTTAATTAATCTTTATTCTGATATCGGACATACCAAATTTAACTACCAATTTTCTTATTAGTTTAAACCCAGCCCAAATACACTGAAGCTGGCTTAATGACACAATTAACTGCTGTCAAAAAAAGCCAAGTATTTAAAACATTGATTTGTTTCTGGCCAGTGAAAAAATGAGACTTTTGCTCTATTTTTGAATTCTAAATTTTATTGTTCATTAACCAGATAAGGAAAACAAAGAAGAATGTTTGTATGCAACGTCACGTATTCAATGAAGTCAGCGGGAAAGATGAAATGAGGCCGAGGGCTGGATATGGCACACTGACTGTAGTTTGCCAATCCCTGAATTATGGGATCGTATTTAAACCTAGGAGAAATCTATGTCTACCTTGCTTTCTGATGGAAAGAAATGTTGCTACTCCACAGGTCAAACTCTGGGCAGAATAGTTGAATTAAGGGGGGGGGGGTCATTCTCCCTCCTCCTAAATTAAAAAAAATAACTGATTGTGGAGGGGAGTGTGGTGACCGTAGGCTTCAATGGTGATAATTGCTAATATAAAAATAAGTCTCTGCATTTCTTGAGAATCTCATTAAAGACGAGCAACCTACGGTCCTGACACTGTAGCATAAATAGAAGCTGAGATATCGAGTTTTAAAAATGCTGTTGAATTATATGAAAAAATGTTTGCAATTTTAAAGTGCAAAGGGGAGAAATTGAAGTTTTGCTGATTCTAACCCATGAACCAACCATTATTTGTTCATTTCTGAATCTGTAAAAAAGAATCAGGGTGGTTATTTATACAATAGGGAACAGTGTAAAATAAGATTTGGCAATGTTCATAACATAAATCAAGCATACTGAGCCTTCAAAATCCATGTTTTATACTTTTTCAATTTGGTGCCAAAATTTGCAGCAAAAATTAAATATTCAAACATTCATATCTCCAGAACCGTTCAACATTTTTTGATAAAATTTATATCAATGGAATCAGGATAACTAGATCTAAACAATGAAATACACAGTTTATATGTCTCTGACATATCAAAAATCAGTTTGGAGTACCTACTGACAGTAAAAGCCAATCCAGAATTTGAGAGAAAAATATTTTGTGAAGAAAGAAAGGAAAATAAATAAATCTACCTAAATGAACAGTGTGACTTTCTGTTTGTTTCCCTACCTGTAAAAGTGGATAAAATTTATATTTAGCCGATAAAAACATCTACACCCACCATTTGAATCAATGGACTTTTCCACTTAAACGAGTTCAGTCACTTTTTAATAAAACCTCAGATGAAATTGATAAGATGTAAACATTCAGTTTCTTTTCAAAAAAAAAAAAAAAAAAAAAATAGAAATTTAAATATATCAGTGAATTTTTCACAGGTAATAAACTAGTAAAGTAAATAAATCCCAGCTAGGTAGGATTTACTTTTATTTCTTTTTTAATTAAAAAATTATTTCCCATAAAAAAAATTCACGGATATATTAGAATTCCTATGAGATGAGATAAGATAAGATAAGATGAAAACACACACACACACACACACACACACAAGGACGTTATACATTTGGTAAAAATATCTACCTCTGTTTTTGTGGAATTACTTACTTTAAGATTTCATACTCTTGATAGTGTAAATAAATGTTTAGGTCCAATCAAGTGACCTGAACTCGTTTAAGTGAAAGAGTCAATTTCAAATTCAGCAAAATTACCTTTAAGTCAAAGAGCCTATTGTTACAGAAAGTCAAAAAAAAAAAAATCATACTGTTCATTAGTTGATTCGGTGAATTATAAGAACTGCTGTTTTTTATTTATCTATTCACTGCGAATGATTCATTCCTTCCATTTTAATTTGTGTAGAAAACAGAAACAAATTTTCGACTTTAAATACAAGATACAAACTAAAGCACCCAGAGAGCGCATACCATACTGCGGGGCTATTTGGCATTATGGGGGGGCTATTTGGCACCCCTTTTTAATTAATTAAGATTTAAAACATTTTTTTTTAAGGAAATCAAAAACAAAATTCCCTATGTTCACAACCACATTGGTTATATTTATTTTGTGTGCTAGTTATTGCATTTATTATTTTCCATGAAATTTTTTATAAATTGTAATTAATAAAAAAAATTTTCTTAAATTTAAAAAAGATGCCAAATAGCCCCTCAGTACCTGTACCTCTGCCAAACGTCATTGTCAGTGAAATCGGAATGAACATCTATTCATATATAGCTACGATCCAGGAGATAGGAAAGGTTACTGTACTTTTGATTTCCCATATTTATTTCGTACTATTGTCCTAATATATGAAAAAGTATTTCTCAATCGAAAAAGATTTACTGAATCCATCCCAAATGTAATCAATTCTTCCTTAGCCCACGTCCCACAAAATTTCATTGAGAACTCTTGTAGATATTGTGTGGATAGACATGGGAGTAAAAAAAAACATACTTCGTCGGCGGAGGTGAATCAAGATGATTGTTTTGTTTGTGTTGTAAACAGACAAAAGAAATTCTTTATCTTTAATCAAATTATTATCCAATTAATTACCACATTGTAGCTTTTATTAATAATCATTTTCTCATCATAGAAAGGAAAAAACGATTTATTAATTAACTAAATTCCTTGGTTGGGAGGATCATAAATTAATCTTATTATGTCCCGTTTTTAGCCACTTTCCTTGTTACCAGTGTTGCCAATTTAGCGCGTCTCGAGCTAGATTTAGCGCGTTTCTTGTTTTGGCAGTGCAAAAAGCGCTAAATTAGCGCGTTTGCGCCTAAAACATTTTGGCCGTATTTGGCTATTTTCGACCTTCTTTAGCGTCTTTTCGGCAGTCAAACTAGCGCGAAAATATTTTTTGAGTTGGCAACACTGGTCCTTACTATTATTTGTCCTTTTTTTTGTATTAAAGAAATTCATTCAAGAATTCGCACGGATGTTGATGGTTATTTCGATTTAATTAAACAGAATAAAGTCAGAGTTTTGTTGAGTTTTATTGTTTAATTTGATGGTTTTACAGGTAGAGTCCTCTTTTTTCTTCCACCCATCTGACTTCTATGGTCCTCCCAATTTATGACCGGAATAATAGGTTCGTAATCAACAACATTTACATAACAATTTATTCATTCATATTTATATTCATTCATATTTATAACACGCTACGCTACACTGCATATACACATGAAACTACATACAACATTTTTATGAAAATGAAGTTAAGGTTTTACCAAGGGGGTACTATTTACAAGGGTTATAATTTATAAAGCTAAAGTGGGCACTTACTTTCCGCCATTTTTACGGAGGTACGGCTTACATGAATTATCTTCTTTTTCGGGTTACTTTCTTTAATACCATCAACGGTCTACCACCCCAAACATTTTTAAATCATCTTTTCTAATTAATCTTACACGGGGAATTTACGAACATATTCCGGTCATTTAAGGTCATTATTTTTCTTATGTGTACTACAGTACTAGTGTACTATACAGAGAGAGAGTCTCTCTCTCGCCCTCTCTCTACTCTAGGTAAACACAAAAAGAAATCATTTATTTTTGCCTTTTTACATTTTTATACCTTTATATTTGCCACTTGGTTACGCCAAAAAAATCACCTGAACACGTTTTTTTTAAAATCCTATTTTTAGCTCTAATCATTCGTTTCGTTTTTTCAATGTACTTTAAAAGGACCAGCTACTTTTATTTTAATTCATACTAAATAAATACAATACTTGTTTTATTTTCGTAATTTCAATGTAGTTTTAAAAGATCAGCTACTTTTTAATACGATTTTATTTCCAACTAAAGCACAAATTTCACAATACTTATTTTATTTTTATAATAATTTCAATATTTTAATTCCTATTTGTCCCTTTTTTGTTGATTTCGTCATTAAAAATCCACATTTTCTGACAGAAAAAAAAGCGATTGGGAAATTTATTTTTAAAAAATCCTTAACTTAGAAAAATAAAGATCAGATGTTTTTATTAAGAAAAACAATGAAAAAAATAGATAATCGATTTTATGAATAAAGAAATTCGTGTTTACCTGGGGAAGAAGAAAAGGAATTATAAATAGGAAAGAAAATCGAGAACTTTCGATCATCAAATAAAGGGAAGAAAGAAGAAATAAATCAAGATTTAATTTTCAATTCATGTCCGAAAAACAAGGGATCGAATATAAAAATGTCCAGAAATCAAGTTAAGAATTCAATAAAAACTCAATTTCTAACAGTTTTATTCCCTTGAGGAAAAACATGGACCTAAGAATATATTCTGATTTAATAATGATAATCTTTGGTTTGACGGGTCTAAAATACCATAGCATAAGACTGGCTTTAAAAATGGCTAGATTTGCCATTTCCAGCCAACTTTATAGCTAAAAATGTTGAAAATACTGTAGCACAGGACTAGCTTTAAAAATGGCTAAAATTAGCTAGATTTCTCATTTCAAGATAACTGTATAGCTAAAAATATTACATATATATGTACGCCCCAAAAAGTCATACAAAGGCTCTAAAAAGTATAATTATACAACGTATTGATCAGATATTAACACAATAATGAAAATAAAATCCAAAAAGTTGTTTTTGTACTTTTATTATAACGAAATCCTTGTAATATATAACATTTTAAGCTATATAGTTATCTAAGAGATGAAATGAAAAATCTAGCCAGTTTTAGCCATTTTTAAAGCCAGTCTTGTGCTACCATATTTTAGATCCGTCAAACCAAAGATTATCAATAAAAATAATAATAAATGTATTACTTTTTTTTTTATTTTAGTCTCACAACGAAAGGAAAGATGATTTTTATTTTATTGTTTCCTAAGAAGAAGAAGAAGAAGAAGAAGAGCAACAACATTTTTCGACTTCACTTACCCACGACGTTTGAAAACGTAAGGTGTAGTAACAGGATATTTCGCGGATCTTTTACACAACTCGTTCGAATCAGCATGGCTCTGGGAATAAAATGATGTTATTGGCGATACAACTTTCTTGGCAACATTCGATGCAGTCTGACCCATTGCGACGGCGAAAAGGAAAAGACAAACCTTACAAACACCGACGTCCGATTCATCCTACATCAACAGCCATTTTATAATTGCAACAATTTAGATTATTGGAGTTATCTGCCCTTGCTTTCATTCAGAGGGCGTTGCTTGTAGAGATATGTGTGTGTGTGTGTGTCTCTCTCTCGGCCAATGACTTTATAGATGAAATAGCAAGGATAAAAGAAAGTGGGGAGTGGGGGAACTTTCCCGATTTCATTAGGGCGGAGGGAGCAGAGAAAAAAATAGACCCCTAATACCTACACGCGCAGACAATAAATACTGGGTATAGATCAGCGGTTCCCAACCTGGGGTCTGTGGACTCCTGGGGTTTCTCAAATTCTTTGCACTCACAGAACCCTTGGGACTGAGCAGAATAATTTTTGAAACTAAAAGATATACAATATATAT
>VCCN01000783.1:653762-664168 GCA_006491835.1 Architeuthis dux | reverse complement strand
CAACATCTATTACGAGTTGCAGTAACACAAACTACACAACAGTAATTCTCCTGTTTCTGTGTTTTGCCATGAAACGAAGGATGATGTCTTCAAAATTCAGTTTTTCAGCAAGTTGTCTATGTGATTAAATTTTGCGAGCCCGGGCAAGACTCGGACAAGACTGCTGGGAGTCTGGGCAATGCTTGGGCTGTATATACACTGTATTTGATGACATATAATTTCCAGGTTTTTTGTCTGTTCAATGTCTACTAATGGAGACATTATCATATACCTAGTTCCCCAAACCCAGACTTACCGAATACTGAGTTGCCAAAACCTATTTCCATCACTGATGGAAATAAGGGATTGGGGGATATGGCCTATACCTATGGCTCAATTTCCAGGTTTTTGGTATATTCAATGTTTACTAATGGAGACATTACCATATACCTAGTTCTCCAAAATCCCAGCCTTATCATATACCTAGTTCCCCCCAAAAAAACCAGCCTTATCATATACCTAGTTCCCCAAAAACCCAGTCTTATCATATATCTAGTTAAAAAAAACCCAGTCTTATCATATATCTAGTTCCCCAAAAAACAGTCTTATCATATACCTAGTTCCCCAAAAAACCCAGTCTTATCATATACCTAGTTCCTAAAAATCCCAGCTTTATCATATACCTAGTTCCCCAAAAACCCAGTCTTATCATATATCTAGTTCCCCAAAAAACAGTCTTATCATATACCTAGTTCCCCAAAAAACCCAGTCTTATCATATACCTAGTTCTCCCCCAAAAAACCAGCCTTATCATATACCTAGTTACCAAAAAAACGAGTCTTATCATATATCTAGTTCCCAAAAAAGCCCAGTCTTATCATATATCTAGTTCCCCCAAAACACTAGTCTTATCATATACCTAGTCCCCAAAAATCCCAGCCTTATCATATACCTAGTTCCCAAAAATCCCAGCCTTATCCTATACCTAATTTCCCCAAACCCCCAATCTTATCATATACCTAGTTCCCAAGAATCCCAGCCTTATCATATACCTAGTCCCGTAAAAAACCAGTCTTATCATATACCTAGTTCCCAAAAAACCAGTCTTATCATATATCTAGTTCCCCAAAAAACCAGTCATCATATACCTAGTTGCCAAAAACCCCAGTCTTATCATATACCTAGTTCCCCAAAAACCCAGTCTTATCATATATATAGTTCCTCAAAAACCACAGTCTTATCATATATCCAGTTCCCAAAAAACCCAGTCTTATCATATACCTAGTTCCCAAAAATCCCAGCCTTATCATATATCTCGTTCCCCAAAAACCCAGCCTTATCATATACCTAGTTCCGAAAAACCCATTTCCATCACTGCATATAAGACCCCCCGCCCCACTCCCTCCTAATTCAACAGGGAATATTGAGAATTAACGCATTTACCTGAGTTCTTACTCCCAGATAGAATTGAGTTGCCCTCAATCACAATAAAATGGAAATTTTATTGACTTAGCCGTAGAACTGCAATGACGGAAATTCCCATCATTCGCAGTTAATGAGTTAAATCAATCAATATTCAGTCGAGGATGCAGTTGGAAATTTGTGCCGAGGGACATATCTTTGAAATTTTAGCACACTGCCATTCTTTTGCTCAATTTTCAAATAGCAGATGAGTATGGGACTGGAAATTATCCATTCAAGAATTTGGTTTGATCCGCCTGCAGCCCACAATCAGACAAAGCAGATTTTTCGGTCACCAGATCGCTGCGCTCATTAGAGCAGGCACCCCTGCGTTCCCTCACTTCTCTTTTTAGCACTAAACCACTGTGTGTATATATATATAACTTATAGAAGATGACGATATAACACTAAAAAAACAACCAAATTGTAACTATAAGACCCCTGAGAAAGGTCCTGTAAATAAATCATGCCTGACCAAAAACGTAATATATAAAGCAACAATACACATAAAAAAGAACCCAATATAGTTAAATATTATTTAGGAGCGTCAAAAACTAAATGGAAAAATAGATATTATAACCATATAATGAATTTTAAACACGCCAAGTATAAGTTTAGCACCACACTGTCTAAGTATGTCTGGGAATTGAAAGAAAAAGGGCTCACTCCTGATATAAGTTGGGAAATACTTACCAAAACAGCCCTACCTTAGAAGCTTATGGGGAAAATGTCTAATTTGCCTAGAAGAAAAATTCAGGATCTTAAGCTTCAAGGATAAAATAAATTTACTTAACCAGAGAGATTAGATTATAATCAGATGTAGACACAAGGTTAATCTAAAACTTAAATCGACATAGTACCATAAGACATAATTAATGATTACATAATGGTACGATAGATACCTAGGATGACATCAAAACAACATAAGTACTACTGGCACATGGGCTATATTGATAATAAGTGCACTACGCTGGAATTAAGCTAAGTAAAATTTATTCTATATAAACCCATCAAATATTAAAATTTAAATCTCAAAGTTAGACATCATTAAATATATAATATATTAAGTAAATTATTAATGACCTTACAATAAATCCTTACTAGCGATCTAAATCCCCAACTTCCATACGTACAATAACATTATAGAATTATGTAGCAGTTCCCCTCTAGTGTAACGGTAAAGGGTAACATCCCCTCATGAACTGGATACCCCTCTAACTAACAGGATAAATAGAGAGATCTTCAAAACAAGATAAGCACAATATTTAATTCCACTATATTTCGGCCCCATTTCAGTTCTAGTTATTTCAGTTGGTTAAGAAAATTAAAATAACAATAAATACAAGGATAGATACTAAACCGTATATTAAATGGATAAGCAACAGATATAAAAATTCATTCATGACCCCCCTCCCCATATATAAACACTGTTGGGGGATAGTATCACATGAACCTGTCAAAGAGGATGTATAGTGGCCAGCCCGAATGGACAAAGAGAAGGGAGGGTGGAGAGAAACGAAATTCCAAGTTGTTCCCTTTTTTTCAATTTGAAAATTGTTTATAAACGTGTACAAGACTGGCTGCTGCAGGGTCAAACTTCACTCCTACTTCTATTCCAACTGAAGATGATTGGCAATTTAGCTCAGTCGGTAAGACAGCCAGCTACTGATCACTAGGTCATGAGTTCAAATCACAGATGGGGAATGGGGATTTTACATATCAGTTTACACCCCTAATTTTGGTGAGGATTGTTCTTGTTGTTACAGTAGGAAAACAAAGTCAACTCCTGACTTTGTCTTGGAGTGTAACAATATATCTGTATCTATGAACAATTACTTACTCTGACAATGGGGGGTTGGCAAGTGTATGCACTCTCTGAGTGCTTTCTAGTTTTATATGGGTATATTAAATTAGAATTACATAAAACAATTGTACAGCACCATTATCCTTTACTGACTATAAGGTTCCAATTTTCAAATCCCCTCACCCTAGGTGAGAAGGCCGGATCCAGGGTGAGGCAAATGTCCTGTTTGCCCCCCCCCCCCGCCAGACACCCATGCTCCTGGTACTTATTATAAAATAGCTCAATGCTATTCACTAATTTAAAAATTCGAACATCATGTCTGTTTTTCGCTCTGATTTAAGGCCTCACTCAGCGTTGCCAACTTTTATATTTTATACCTAAATTTAGATATTTTTTGTTGTATTTAGATATCGGATATCAGTTCTAGCCACTTTTAGCTATCTATTTTCATTATAGTGGATCTAGCTACCTTTAGCTATTTATTTTCGTTATTGTGATACTAATCTAGCCACTATTAGCTATTTTTAGCCATCAATTCTTTCTGTCCGAATTTGGAGCTGGGTTGACAGATTTTGTCTGATTTTTAGAAAACTTGTGTGTGATTTTGCGAAAACTAATTTGCCAACCCTGATGAGAAGGCGTACATCAATCCAATACACAAGGCGGACATATGTTCATAAAAAATTTTGTTAATTTAAAAATGTTAAGGTTTTTTTTAAAAGTTTTAGAATTTTAATATTTTATAACGTCTAGAATACTGAAATTGAAAGTATTTTTCATTTTCATAGTTTATGTCACGTTTTAGAAATTTGTTTTTGAAAAGAAAATTTGTTTTTTGTAATAAACACTGTAAAACTAATGAACATGTGATTTTTTTTTGTTTCTCTGTCCGTAACAATCGACTCTTCCATTTAAAGGTAATAATTTTGCTGATAAAAATATCTCCTACCCAACATTTGAAACTATGGACTCTTCTACCAAAAAGAATTCAGTATTTTTTTTCTTAAAATATCATCTCATAGAAATTCAAATATATCTTTGAATTGTTTTCACAAGTATTTACTAGTGTATAAAGATCATGACTGCGAAATAAAACAACTCATAACGATAGGTTGGAAAGCATTTGGTATGAATAGAGACATTCTGAAGAGCACCTTACCAATGTGCCTAAAGTGTAAGGTATATAATGGCTGCATAATACCAGCCATGACTTATGTATGCGAAACATGGAAACTAACCAAACGAGCTGTAAACCAACTCAGAGTAGCATAGAGAACCATGGAAAGAGCAATGCTAGGGATAACTCTAAGAGATAGAAAAAGATCAACATGGATCAGAGGGAGGACTAGGGTGAAGGATATTATACAACTAATTAAGCAGCAAAAATGGAGATGGGCTGGTCACCTAGCAAGAACAGATGATAATAGATGGGGGAAAAGACTAACCGATTGGTCTCCATGGGACAGTAAATGAAGTAGGAAAAGACCAGACACAAGATGGAGGGACGAGATAGAAAAGTTTGCTGGTAAGACGTGGCAGAGGTTAGCACAAGATAGGCTGTCATGGAAGGAGATGTGAAAGGCCTTTGTACAGCAGTGAACTTATAATGGCTGATGATGATGATGATTATATTTATACAGATGATGTTGAGCACCTTGCTGTGGGGAAGTGGTTTGCAGACCATTACATCTATATAATGAGTCCAAACCTCATATATTATATTGGTATGAATTTTATTTGCCAATATACAGGGTGTCACAGAAGGAAGTCCTTATTATAAGGGAAGCAATTTGTTTGTTTGATTAGCAAAAGTCTCAGATTTTACTGGTAATTTTAGGCTGACTTACTTCCCTTAGATACAAGGACATTTCTATCTAAGGGAAGCAACTCAGCCTAAAATTACCAGTAAAAGTTGCTTCCCTTATAATAAGGATTTACTTCTGTGACACCCTGTATGTATTATGAACCTGTTGATATTTACTAAATTTAGCCTAATCTGCCACGAGGCCACAATATTAGAGCACTGACTGAGGATCAAATTCACTAGCTTGTGAAACTAACGTGGTAACCATTTCTCTAAAGAAAATGCCTTTCCTTTTTGTCTGAATTTCTGAGATAAGAAATTATCATTATTATACATTGATCTGTTATCCTCATCTTGGTTGTTATATGATCACTTCTCAAAATGTAGTATCTGTTCTTCGAGACCACCATGGCCTCAAAGTTCGGAGAAACACAGCCTGTAAGGGGTCCTTGTGGCATACTTATGATTTGTCCTGGGTGAAGTTGCACAGGGATTCCACCTGGGATCTTTGACCAGCATGCTCAGGATTCATCCTGTAACCACTGACCAGTTTAGCCTGGTCCGTATGGCATTTGTCTCGGTGACAAGGACTTGGGATTCTCCCGCCCTCAAGTCTCTAGTCACGGGACTTGGGATCTCCACCCTTCTGCCCGCACGTTCGAGTGCAGGACCCCACCCTAAAACTGACCATGTGTCATATTTGCCGTCATGGGGAGGCAAATAAAGGAAAAAATCTTGGTTCAATGTTTCGGCAGTGGTACCCTCCAGCCTTTTTCAGGTGTCTGTCATATTCGGTAACGTTCTCAGAATTTTGAACTAAACTCTTGATCTATAGAGGTAGATGGTTCTTATTCTGCTGTCTATGCTAGGGGATATTACACATTAGTTAATTCTTCTGTTATTTCCTCCATGCGATACCACTTCTGCTCGTTCCACTGCCTGACTCAGGGATTGAATTCACGAACACCAAGTAAACTGCAAAGCTTATATCCACTTGCTTTAGCTTGTAAACTTAAAGACAGAACATAAAAGTTAATCATCTTGCATCTTCACCAAAAAAGGCTGAGATGGATATTCACTGTAATTGATAAAATTTGAAGTGTGGCGTGTCATGACGGTTACCAGCACAGAAAACAGAATTGGCTGACTGAGTTTGAGTTTAAGCCGAAGCTGTTTATGTTCACTTCACACTGATGACCTTGGGAAAGGCATGAATCCACATCTCCCCTCAGCTATGGGTAAATAGCAGGGTAATTTGAGCCCCTTTTTTTATGTAAGGCAGTCCATCTGAGAGAAGGTTACTCTGACAGAAAAAAGGGTAAGTATCTAATAGGACAAATGTATCCCTTCATGAGTTACATTCTTCAAAATATGTAATAGTTTTCCTTTAACAATTAAATAAAAATGTCTTTTTTATACAATTTTTTTAAATTCAGGCATTAAACACCTTAATAGGTTAGTCTTGAGAGAATTAAATTAAAATATTTTTCAATTAATTTTAAAAAACTGAATAATTTTTCCATGCAACTTAAGGAAAATTACAAAGGTTTTTGCTAAAATTTTGCAGCTTTTATATATGGTAAAAAACAGGAGTGCTGTGCTGCTGGAGCTCACCTCTGGAAAAAAAAAAGCCAAAATAAATTATACTAGCATTCCAAGAGAAAGTATGAATCACAGCCACCCATATATGCTGTGTTGGGGGTGATCAATTAAAAAGTTGGTCTGTGATCACTAAAAACTGTCTGAATTTTCAAAAAACAAAACAAAAAACAAGCGGGCACAAACCAGTGACCAATTTAACATAAGCTTACATTGAAAATTGAACTAATTGAGGGGAGTGTGTGTGCAAAATTTCAAGTTTCTACTATGAACGATTAGGGGTGGGCAAAGTCCAGATACCTAGATAGAAATGTGTGAACATATGAATAACCTAAACCTTTGGTAGCGCTGATTAAAACTTCAAGTTTGCAACATTTAACTGTTCTCCTTAGCATATTTATTGATTGAACAGATATACCTTGTTTAGTGCGGTTAATTTGTTCCAAAGTTTTCTGTACCGTTCAAGGTCTAATTGCAATTTAATGTGTGTTTTTTTTCCATATTTAGTTACATTAATTTGTACAGCAATACCATTACCATACTACATCAAATCACACAATCAAAATCGCACTATTCATGTATATGGTAACAAGCCTGAAAGTCAGACCATAGATGCACTTTTTAAACACGATTTCAGTTAAATGTTAAAAAAATGTCTTTGCCTCTTAAAAAATGAACGCAACCTTACATCAGTTTGATTTCTAGAATTGTTTTTAAAAAAACAAAAAAATATTATTTTATTACATCATTAAAAAGTTACGTTCGATATGTAAACTTGTCAGTCAGTCAGTGACAACTACCACTGCTAGAGAAATGTAGAGCATCTAAAAAAGAAAGTTAAATTCATGTTTATATACCAGGTGTCACAGAAGTAACACCCGATTTGTCCCAAAATTAATACCAGTTTTAAGGGAAGCAACTATTAAATTATTATTAAAACTATTAAATAGTTGCTTCCCTTAGATAGAACTAGCATTAATTTTGGGCCAAATTGGGAGTTACTTATGGGACATCCTGTATTTATGCATACACACAATAAATATACAACAAAGATTTTTCAAGTTTGTTTATACTTATTAAAAAAATATTATCTAAAAAAGAAAGTTAAATTCATGTTTATATACCGGGTGCCACGGAAGTAACTCCCGATTTGTCCCAAAATTAATGCCAGTTCTAAGGGAAGCAACTATTAAATTATTATTAAAAGCAACTATTAAATAGTTGCTTCCCTTGGATAGAACTAGCATTAATTTTGGGACAAATGGGGAATTATTTATGGGTCACCCTGTATTCATGCATACACACAATAAATATGATACTAGTAAAAGACAGTGTGGAGACTCAGAATAATTTGCAAGAAATTATTTAATACCTTAACATGTTTCGACTTAAGTCGTTTTCAAAAGGAAGTCGGAGAAGTGATGTGTCTGCATGGACCGAGGTTGAAACATGCACATTCTTCTGAGTCTCCACATTGTCTTTTCTTAGCATCATTATGTCGGATAACCTTTATCCTATTGTACACCACAATAAATATACAACAAAAGATTTTTCAAGTTTGTTTATATTTATTAAAAAAATATTATTAAATATGCAGCAAATGAAAAAGTTGCTGCGAGTTGCAATGACGAATGTACAAATGAGTTGAAAGAAGATATAAAAGAAAATACTGATTCTCTGAAATCTTTCAATATATCCTGGCACTTTCTTTACAAAAATATTTTACAGAATTCTATAATACAAGAATAATGATAACAATAGTTATAATAGCAATACTGCAGCAAAGTCTGACGAAAAATGTTCTTACTGGAGTATCGTACCTGCTGTCATGGATTATCTACCACCTGGGCCAATAGGATTAAGCCTAATGGTTGATCCGCCACTGGGTACATGTTAACCAATCAGGAGAATTAAGGATTCATAGAATCAGGGTCGGCCCTACAGTTCTTGGTACCCTGGGAAAGCTGAACTACAGCACCCTTTGAGGTATAGTAATATCTTCTTATTTATGTTTTACTGTGAGAAAAATAAATATATAGAATTAAAGGTTTATTAGTTTTTATTCTGTTTAATTTATTCGTTTTCCGTGTATTGGATATTTAGGTGGTTGTGGGCAGAGGTCACAGATTTGACCCCCCACAGGTGTTGAAAGTTAAATAGGATATTGACTAAAACCCTGAGCTGCAAGGTGTCAGGAACCTGAAGACAGACCAGGATTGAAAAGTCATAAACAGGATATTGACCCTGACTGCAGATGGTGGGTTGGAAAATTAGTGTGGGCGTTCAAACCTCATAAAAGCAGGAGAGACACTGGATGCCCTCAGAGACATACCACCCAGGCCCAGGAAAGCACACGGCCAGTTGCCCTGTTGGGAACAGTTTGTCGGCTCTCGTTATCTCTCTCCCACTCTTCATTCTCTGCCATGACACAATGTATGTTATGAAATAAAAATATATCCTCATATTTTTATAAACAAGTTTTGAGTTTTCCTTTTTCTCCAAGTTCAGGATTTTCCTCCCACAGAACAAGAGGGCTATACAACACATGTTTCCGGTGCTTTGGCCAGAAAAGAAAATGTTGTACAGTAATATTCATTGTAAGAATTTGTGTCTGAGCAAAGCAGAAATTTTTATTTTTGGACCATACCCTTTAGATCGCTGGAAAACACCCCTATTGTAAAAAGTGCACTATTTAATTGATGGATATCTGATGATATTCAGATATCTAATTGATGAAGATAATTATGAACAAAAGGCTGCTTAGGGAATTTTTGAAAATAGAGCATTAAAATCTGTCAGAAATCATTGTATTTTTCAAGTCATCCACAGACTCGGGATAGATCTATTGTACACCTATGAACTAACAAAACATAATTGAAGGGGATAATTGGTTTATTTACTCTTTCTGTAATCTGTAAGCTAGCTTTTTGTAGCATTTTTCAAAAAAATAAGGAACACATATTGTGGGGGGGGGGCTGAAGCCCACCCCCGTTTTGACAGCCCTGATTGATAAAATTAGAAGTATGGTGCGTGACAGTTACCAACACGGAAAACAGAATCAGCAGACTGAATTTTAGTTTAAGCCGAGGCTGTTTATGATCACACTGATGCCCTTGGGAAAGGCACAAATCCACTTCTCCCCTCAGCAATGGGTAAATAGCAGGGTATTTGGAGCCCCTTTTCCATGTAAGGCAGTCTATCTAAGAGAAGGTTACTCTGGTAAAAAAAATATCTAATGGGACAAATGTATCCCATTCTGACTTAGGTTCTTCAAAATATGTAAAATCTTTTTTACAAATCTGTTTTATTTCCCCTGAAAATCCCAAATCCTCCTGACTAGACAAAAAATTCAAAGTGGCCAACTCCAGTCATGGCTTCTTGAACACAAGTCAAAATGATTAAGCACCAAAAATTCTGTAATGAAGGGAATTTCTGTCATTGCAGATCTATGGTTAACTCAATAAAATTTCTGTTTTTACTGAGATTGATGGCAACTCAGTTCTGTGAGTCACGGGTTTTATCTTGCAATGGATTATCTTGCAATGGATAACTATTTCTCTTCAGCAACTGCCGCATTTAATGATTGCTATTTAACAAAACAAATGTTTAGGTCAGCGTTGTAATAAACCATGCACTAAATCTATTACTACCTCTGTTCCATAATAGTTGTTAGATTTAGTGTATATGCAAATGTAACAACTATTATGGGACAGAGATGTATTGTCTCTGTCCCATAATAGTTGTTTATATATATATTTA
>VCCN01000783.1:625175-648505 GCA_006491835.1 Architeuthis dux | reverse complement strand
GCCAGCAATGGCAATGTTGGAGCGTGAAGACATTTGTTGCTCAGTTAATTTTAGATTTGTTTCATCTCATTGTTAATTTCTTTGAGAAAAAAAAGGAAAAGAAAAAAAAAACAAGAAAAAAAAAACAAGAAAAAAAACAAGACAATGCTTCCGGTTATCACAGAAGGGTTTTATATTCAAAACTGAATGTCTTTTTATAATTAATTTTTGACACTTAGCTTTCATCTTAATTTTTTTTTTAATGTTTTTTTATCACAACTTGACTCAGGCCATTAATTTATGACAGCGAGTAAACCCATTGTGCCACAGGGAAGCCTGGTTAAAAGCACCAGCTGCTCTGTCATCTGAGTTACGAGAGCTCGATGGCTTGCCAGATCAAATCAAACCTTAAACCTACTCTCCATCCTGATTGGTGTTGTTTACTCACTGCTGTAGATCAACGGCTTAAGTTGATAAAAAAAACAACTAGAAAATTAAGATGAAGGAAAATAGTAGTCAAACATTAATAACAATGGTTTACAATACTTCATCTAATAAAAATAAAATAAAAAGATGAATGTCTTTCTTTTCTACAGGGTGTTTCATAAAGGACGCAACCCTAAAGATAAGAGGGTAGCATTTATGTGCACATAAATTCTATGCTACAATATTAGTCAGCTGGTAACACTGTGCTCAAAGACAACAATATTTAGCAGTTGAAATAATTGCATCATGTGCTAGCCTCATTCGAGCATTGATTCCTTTGGGTTGTGTCAGCTATATCATTTACCTCTGTCAACAAAGTACTAAAGAGGTATATGTTTTTGGTTGCGTCCGTTTATTAGTTCGCATTTATTCCTGTCTGCAAGATATCTCCAAAAGTTCTAAAGGAATTTCATTCAGATTTTCCAAAAGGGTGGACAATAGACAAAGGAAGAACTGATTAAATTTTGGAGTGGATCCATACACAATTACCTCCCCTGTGTCGTAGTTATATGCCCCAAACACATAATATCGCAATTCTTTTTTTACTCTCCGCAGGGTATCTCCAAAAGTTTTCAATGAACTTCATTCAGTTTTTCCAGCGGCGTTGACAGAGGTATGCCCTCTCTGAGTGCTTTCTAGTTTTCCAATGTAATGAAACGTTTATATAATGAAACGGGTACAAACCTACATCAAGGTTAAAGAAAATCACATTCAACCAATGGCGTACCGCAGAGGGGGCAGTCCGTCCTGGGTGACACCATCAGATGACTGCCTAAACATTTTTCATATAGTGTTTCCAGTTTTATTGTATAGTTGTTTAAAGATACTGAATAAAACATTTTCATGTTACCCATACTTATTTTCTTTCATATTATTTCACAAAATCAGTATTGAAAAATCGAAAACTAAAGATGAATAGAATTGTTAGTAAATGTAGACTTAGGCCATCACATTGAATCACCAACATTCTAAATATCCTGGGAAGTTCTGGGGGGGGGGGGATAACACCATGAATTAGCACCCCGGGTGACACCAACCATAGGCCCGTGATTATTGTAAAGTTAAAATGTATGTGTAATTAGCATCTTTTTTGTAATCTTATAAAGATTTGTGTCTTTAAAAAAGTAGTTTTTAGATTTAATATAGTTTATGCTAGAGCAATGCTAGGGATAACTCTAAGAGATAGAAAAAGATCAACATGGATCAGCGAGAAGACTAGAGTGGAAAATATTATACAAATAATTAAGCAGCAAAAATGGAAATGGGCTGGTCACCTAGCAAGAAGAGATGACAATAGATGTTGGAAGAGACTAACCGATTGGTGTCCATGGGACAGTAAATGCAGTAGGAAAATCCCAGATACAAGATAGAGGGATGAGATAGAAAAGTTGGCCGGTAAGACGTGGCAGAGGTTAGCACAAGATAGGTTGTCATGGAAGGAGATGGGAAAGGCCTTTGTCCAGCAGTGGACTTATAATGGCTGATGATGATGATGATGATGATGATGAAATACAAGTTGTCAAAAATCCAGTTGCACCCTTTTCGAAACACCCTGTATATGATCCAGCTATTAAGGGACTTTTACTTTTTAGCAATGAATCGTTGCTAATTCTGTCCTTGAGGCCAAAGGTCATTTCAGCTTAGAATAAATGGATAGGTCAAATAATTTGGTGGGAAAATCGAAAATAAAAAACAAAGAATCTAAAGATGAGCCAAACCTACAAATGTGAAGATATTGCTTTTAAAATTTTTAAAATATAGACAGCTTAATTTTCACATTTAAAAAAAGGTAAAAAAAAAACAACAGAAACACTAAAAAGAATATTAAAATAAGCAGAAAATGAACCCCACCCTGCCTCAATAAAAAAAAAATGATTGTACAAACATCAGAAAGTTTGGGTCTTGAGTTGTGCACAGCTCAGAAAGTTCAGGTCTCGGGTTGTACACAGCTTCAAATTATTTCTTTGCTGCCATCAAAATGGCCTTTTTTGTCTCTTGAGTTTTTAGTTCATGGAAAATTCCGGCAAATACTTTTTAACAGTACACACTGGTTAAAATATTGCATGCTCAAAATCTTTTGAAGAAAGACAGCAATTTTGTCATTTCTAAAACAAAAAGAAATGTGTTTCACCATTTGATGAGATGTGTTAGGTGTTTTTCTTCAAAATCTTTGAGAAAGAGAGCAATTTTGTCATTTCTAAAACCAAACAAAGTTTTTCACCATTGGATGATACTTGTATTTTTTTTACAAGCTGGATATTCTGTCAGTTTTAAAACCAAACAAAAAAAAAAGAAAAAAAAAAAAAAAAAAAAAAAAAAAAAAAAAAAGAAGGTGTTTCACCATTTGATGAGATGTGTTAGGTGTTTTTCTTCAAAATCTTTTGTAGAAAGACAGCAATTTTGTCATTTCTAAAACCAAACAAAGTTTTTCACCATTAGATGATACGTGTGTTTTTTTACAAGTTGGGTATTCTGTTAGTTTTAAAACCCCCCAAAAAGGTTTTTCACTCTTTGATAAGGTGTAAATGTTTTTCTTCAAAATGTTTTGGAGAAAGAGAGCAATTTTGTCATTTCTAAAAATGAAGTTTTTCACTGTTTGATGAGACGTGTGTTTTTCTTACAAGTCGGATATTTTTTTAGTTCTAAAACTAAAAAAAAAAGAAGTTTATTCACAGCTCGATGAGACGTATAAGTATTTCTCTTACAAGGTGGATATTTTGTGCGTTTGTAGTTCAACACTCAACATTTTCATAAGGTGTCTTTTGATAACATGGAAGGTCCCTGTGTTTCTCCATTTCACTTAATTCTGTCAATTCTTTAACGATTGTAGCAAAATCAGGTCGCAAGGTCTGGTTGAATTCCCAACAGCAGAGCATAATATCATAACTGGAAAACAAAAAAAGTAACATTAAAAATATTAACTCTTAAAGTCATAAGAAGATTTGGATGTTAATATCAAGGGCAATGACTACTGATTAAAGTTACCGCCCTTCCATCTTTAGGTAAAATTTTTTTATTTAAAAAAATTCTATTCACAGAAGAGTTCCATTGTCAATTAGCTGCGGTATCAAGCGACTTATGAAGTTAAGAGTAAATTGTTGTTTCTGAAACAAAATTAAACAATTTTTGTCTGAATTTCTAAGATGAGGAATTATTATTATTATACACTGGTTATTTATTCAATAAACCTTTATTTAATCCATAGGGGTCACATTTTTACAACCAGCTTTTGAGTCCTTCCTTTCTATCTAAGTCCAGGACATTCACCCCGCTATAAAACACAGGTACTGTCTCTCTGGTCTTGCGGATTTCTTACTATTGGTAAAACAAGAATTAAATAATAATGACAACAACCTTACAACATTGATTATCATGACTGAAAGTGTTAAATTTCAAAACGAAAATATACTTACATTCTGTTTGGACAGTAATCAGGCTTGTCCATTCTTCTTCCTAATTTTAGATACTTTGGCATATCCCAGTTGTCAACAGTCGGGTAGGGGTTAACTCCCCTGGTGAACAGTTCCCACAGCACCACACCATAAGACCACTGAAAAGATAAAGAGGAAAAATGAATAAAAAAGAATTCTCTGAGTTCGGTATTTCTGAGATGAGGTGTTAGTATTACTGATACTATTGTTAGGACTGAGATCCTCATCTTGGTTGTCATTTCCACAACGTTTCGGGTTCAGTTCAATAGTTCCGGTAAGTGACCAACAAAACTTGACACCTGAAGAAGGCCGGAGGGTACATCGGCCGAAACGTTGTGGAAATGACAACCAAGATGAGGATCTCAGTCCGAACAATAGTATCAAAAGAATTCTCGTTCATACAATAAATTTTGTTTCCAAAATACAATTACTATCTCTGTCCCATAATAGTTGTTACATTTGCATATACATTTCATACAATAAATAAACAACTATTATGGGACAGAGATGATACCGTCTCTGTCCCATAATAGTGGTTATATTTGCATATACATTTCATAAACTAAACGTAAGAACTATTATGGGACAGAGGTAGTACAAAAATAGAAAAGATTGAAAAAACTAGAGATAATGGCTTCCTAGATCTATTCTGTTTATTAAATGGAAACTTAATAAAACAAAACATAATTGGAACAATATCCTGATTTATTTCTTATTAGATGAAGCATTGTCAACCATTATTAATTTTTGACTAATATTTCTTTCATCTTAATTTTACTTGCTTTTCATCTAGTAGTATTAGTAGTAATATTATCTCGATTAATTTTTTATTAGATGAAGCATTGTCAACCATTATTAATTTTTGACTAGTATTTTCTTTCAGCTTAAATTTTTTAGTTGCTTTTTATTGCAACTTACTCAGACCATCAGTCTATGACAGTGAGTAAACAGTGTGGATCAGAGATAAAGAATAAAGAATTAGCTCTAGCAGAGATTTGAACTAAAGTCCCTTTTACCCCCAGGAAGCTGCCTATGTAAGGCACTGAGCTACTAGAGCTCTTATGGCTGGCAGAATTAAGTTTAAGGGTTAAATTTGATCTTCTGGCAACCGTAAGAGAGTAGCTCAATCAGTAGAGCAGTGGTAGTACATAGGCAGCTTCCCGAGGTAAAAGAGACAAGTTAGAGTCTTGCCTAGAGCTAATTCTTTTATTTCCATGTTGCAACACTGATGCAGCTCTTATAAAATATCGGATGGATCAAGTAGCTTTTAGGCACCCCATTTCTATTCCACAATCTTTGGAGTGCTTAAAAGCTACTTGAGCCAAAATATCTTTAAAAAAAATATTTGCAAAAACATTGGAATGATCAAAAGAAAGAAATATCAAAAAAGAATGATGACTTACAACATCAGTTTTTGTATTGTAGGTTCCATTTTCCAGACTTTCCAATGCCATCCACTTGACGGGCAATTTGGACTTTTTATTATCACTGCTGTAATAATCTCGTTCATAAATATCACGTGATAAACCAAAGTCCGCTACTTTCACAACCAGTTTGTCATTCAGCCTGTTAAGAGACCAAAAAAAAAATAATAAAAATAAATGTCAACCCCATACACTAACTAAAAACTGAATGATAATCAGTTTATATACAGCTAAGATGTAAGGGAGGTAACTGTTGAGTAGAATAGAGTTTTCTTAAGGTCAACTGACATGCCCGAAAACAAAGTCAAAACACACGACACAGCTAGTGTGCAGGAGTTCACAGAGATAGCGGCAAACCAAATGCACCAAAACCAGTCAGGAACAAACAATCCGGTAGACTGTCACTGGAAGTATACTGCCAAGTGTGAAAAAGACAGACACACCGTCTAACACATTACGTTCCAAAACTTCTTCTGCAAAGAAATCACTTGCATCCACCTTCCTGAATCTGTTACAAATCATGATCAGCTGCGTTCTGCCCTTGCCTCTCTCCTGCACTCTTAAGTATCTGGCGACTTTTCATGTATTTAAATTAAGCTGGCATAACATACAGGCACCTCACTCACTGCTGTTCTGATAAAAAATGCTCCCTGTGTGCACATGCATTTCATTTAAATTGCAAATGGCAGCGTTTACAGCAAGCATATACACTTTTATGAATGTAGTTCCGCCTTGTGTATTGGTGTATGCCTTCTGATGTACATGTTACGGCTGTTTAGGCCATTTTCAACATCCTCTCAACATGAATACAAAATGAATTTCAATGAATTTTACTGAATTATTATTTATCAATAATTGAATTTGGAACAAAAAAACAAAAATAATGTGTTTCTAAAAATAAGTCACAAACAATAAACTATGAAAATGAAAACTATTGAAGTTTTTTTTAACGTAGTTCCGTCTTGTGTATGTCTTCTTATGTACATGTTACGGCTGTTTATGCCATTTAGTCACAAATTTCATTTGATCAAATATTTAAACAACTTGATTTTTAAACCACTTGATTTTTAAACCTGGGCCCAGAAATCAACAAATGATTTGATATTTCCTTTCTGGATATTGAAATTACTTACATACAGTTTCGAGCAGCCAGATCTCGATGTACAAACTTGAGGCTGGCCAAATAATCCATCCCAGATGCAATGCTGATGCCAAAGATGATTAAATCCTTCACCGTCGGTTGCTAAATCAAAGGAAATGTAGACACATGTGAAATAAAGTTTAGTGTAAAATGAAGGTATTTATTCGCTAATACACAAGGTCAGAGTTTAATGTGAGCTGCACACCCATACATTAACTTAGGATTATCAAATTTGTTTGAATTAGATGAATTATTGATATTTATAAAGAAATCAGTAAAGATTTGTAGAAGAAAATTAATTAATGTGGGTAGAGACAAAAATTGTCTAGTTCTGTCTGCACTTCCCTTTGGGATGACCAGGGCGTCAAGGATTGACCTTGACCCTATCCATTCACATGCAATGGGAAGGTGCAGTATGGGGCAGTGGATACCCTGAAACTAGAAATTATACTTTTGGGGCACAGGAAAAACCTTTAATGAAAATAAATGATCTCTTGTAATTTCATAGCCAAATTCATCAACTGAAAGACTTGATGAATAAAGGGAGACAACATCCTATCGAGAAATGGGAGATATGTGTTCAGTTATTGGCCTTAGATCTACTACACCCTGTAACTGCTGTAGCACCACCCCAGCGATCACTCCAGCAAAAGCCTGGTCGGATAGATTCCTTTTCAGAATGGCACATGACGCATGCTGGTGAAAACCCACGGAAAGCCAGTTCACCAAACACCTGACATTATTATTATCATCCAAATAGTTCTTTGGACGATTGAACTCCTTCTTATGTTATTAAAACAACGATTCGGCCGTTCCGGGTTGAACTCCGCACTTGTCTGACTAATGCATACAGTCGACATGTTGATCCAAGCTGCCTCCTTGACAGGAGGCCCAAACCCGACAAGACAAGGACAAAGAAACACCCAAATTCTACGTTATAAGGGTTACCTCTTCTGAAATTAAAAACTTCTGTTTATCCCATCATATTCAGATTTTACACCTGAAGAAGCCCGAAGAATGGATCGGCCGAAACGTTGTGTTAACAACACAAACAACAAGGAGTTCAATATATATATACACAAGCATATCTATAACGGGCCTAATCCAAAAGCTTCTCAGGACGAATCCTGAGCATGCTAATGGTGATCGCCTCCCGACCAGCTGGCCAAGATATCCTGTGCAACTTCTCCCAGGACGATACCCGAGCATGCCACAAGGACCCCTGAAGGGCGGTGGTTCTCTGAACTTCGAGGCCATGGCAGTTTTGAAGAACAGATACTACACTTTGATCTTAGCCAAAAGGCTGCCAAGAGATTGCGCCCAGAACCGAGTTGGCTGGCGTAGTGTGGTTGTGGCCCTATGCTCCACAAAAAGTTTACGAATAAACACTAATGAATGTTAAGTTTGTCACAACTGATTGTTTTTAGATGACATCTTTCTGAAAGGAACTTACATTGTTGACATTTCTGAGGTAAGAGAGAAGATCGCCGTGTGCCATATAGGGGAGGACCACCAGTGGCATGTGGTCTTTGCCTAAACAGATTCCGATCAACGAGAGAATATTTTCCTGATCAAAATCCTTCATAATTAATGCTTCATCCAAAAATCCTTGAATGTCCATATCTCGCGGATGGTCTTCTGAAACAAAGGAGAAAAAAATGGATCGCTTTAGAATTAAAAAACATTCAACATTTTCAATAAAAAGATAGATTTTACTGGATGCTTTAATAAAATTTAAATGTTAATATCAAAGGGAATAACTACTGATCAAAGTTACCCCCCTTTTACCTTTAGGTGAATTAATTTATTTTTATTCCACCTGACATAATAAATTTAACAAAATTTGATTCCTCCACTGTCAATTATGAGCAGTTTATGATATTAAGAGTTAAATGAAAGCGTTAACTATCTATAGAGAGAAGAATAAAAAGGCCCCAGCCTTGCTTCTAAAGATTCTGCCCAACCTGAAGATGTTAATGTGCAAAAAGAAAACTGGGCTGTTATCTCCAGTCATGGTAATTGTAATGAAATACACTCTGGTTGTGTGTGTTCGTACGTTTTGGGTTGTACGTGACCAAAAGGCCATATCATATTACCGGGGCTAGAAAATAGGTCAAATGGTCAGAACAAAAGAAAATGCCTTCAACCAACCAGAGTGGTTTAAGGGTTGCCGTGATTTTCAAATCGCTGGCAGTTTAGAGTTAGTTAGGATCTGACACCCAGGAGCGATGGGTCGAACCAACAGGGCTTGGGTCCTCCGCCCATTAGGGGTGAGGGAGGAGAGAAGAGGAAGAAGCCTTGATTTTTGAATTACTACCATCACTGGTAGTAATTCAGCAAAGTGACCTCTCATTTAGAATTTTAACAGAAGCAGAGTTCGATGCCTCAAAGTGATCTGCGAACCGGCCCGAATCGAAGCTATCGACGGGAATAAAGTGAACCCATATTTTTTATTGAAATCAACGAATTTTGTCGTCTTTCTCTCCCACCACGTGGGCGAGCCTTTTCTCCGAGTTTATTTCCCTCTGCAGAATGTTTACTCCCGTAAATGTACAACCCAACGACGAGATGTCTCTCTCTTTCATTCATCGGTGAGAAGAAATACAACCAGCATTATTCTACATAATGTTTTGGATGTCCAGGCAAGATATCTTTTTTTAACAGACAAACAAATAAAAAAAAAAAAAAAAAAAAAAAAAAAAAAAAAAAAAAAATCAAACAGAATGTTACATCTGAACATTAAACAGCAGCCATTACTCCGGCCTGTGTATGGCAGCGTCACCTACGAGTATGACTGTGTGAACAGTGCTCTCCCTTAAACATTGTGGGCTGATTTTCCATTCTTGTACCAAGTCCTGGTGTTCATAGAAGGGCAATCTCGCTGGATATGCCTAAGGCCTCTGCAGTAGTAACAAGCTCTCTTCTCAGGTAAGATGCTAGTGGCCAACTCCCAGAATTCCATTTCTTTACACCAAGTTCCATAGTTCTCATGTCTAAGAGATGGTGGTGCCAGGAAGTTCTTGGAAGCCATCTTGAAAGAAACTATCCTCTGCTACCTAATGTCAAAACATCCAATTGAAATTATCAGCTCTGCAATTTACTGGGACTTCACTCCTTCAGCTTAAAATAGGAAAAATTTGGGGGCTGGTCATCGCTTAACTATTTGGTTCTTAACTAGAGCCATTCGTGACCCATACATTCTTGTAATAACCCTTTCACCATAAGAATTCGTTCTTCTTTCAATCCTTTTAAAATAGGAAAAGGTAAGCTTCCCTCAAAGTGGGAAGCTATTATACCAAGGCCAGCCCTGATTGGCTAATAACCCAGCACTATGTAAATCACTGCCATTCAAGAGTCATCTACCTTGATATACTCTAAACAGCCAATCATGAATGGGGACACAACTATTAACTCATAAATATTTAAATGAAAGAACTCACTGTGAAGTGTTTTCACAGCCACAAGCATTTCTCCCTTCTCCCCAGGTTTGCGATACAGAGCACGATAGACACAGCCAAAATGACCTGAAATAAAAGAAAAAACAGATTTCAGCAAGATATTCAATAGATGTCATGACAAAGTTTGTGCATAAAACTTCATGAAACTCTTGATGAATTTGGGGGCAAGTCATTCCTCTTGCTCTCACTAATTCTTATTTGTCAGTGTTCACAAAGATCTTATGTTGTGTAATTCCTTTTTCCTGTGACAAAAGTATGTGTGCACTAAATGCTTCAGAAACTGTAAACTTGATAGTAAGTAAAGCATCCTGTCTCTTAAGAGACAACTCCCAATGGAGTATACACCCGGTGACAAAGACCCAGTTTCTGTTGCCTGCGTCAGCTTAGTGATCATTGAAAGTTTCAAATCTTTATTCTTATAAGTTTTTATGACCACCCCCTTGGCAGGATGCAAGTCCACCAAAGGGATAACTCCACCCTAATCACATAGCTTAGAGTGTACTTAAATAGCTTATGAGAACACAGGAAAATTTGTCCTAATGAAGAGTTTTCCACACTCTTCGCTCATACCGGGAATCGAACCCAGGACCTTCTGCATGTGAGGCAGACGTGCTAACCATTACACAATCCGAGCAGACAAACTTGATGTACAAATGTGTTATGGTATGCACATACATGCACACAGCTTAAAAGGAACAATGCATAAGACAATTTTAGTTTATTTCTTTAATCTATTGAAATGAATCTATTGAAAAATAGTTCGAGCAATTTATCTAAAACAAAACAGACTGACCCTATTAAAAAGATGATCTTAAAAATGGTTCATTATTGAAACAAAGCAGAAAAAAAAAGCCTAAATAAATTACCTTGACCAATTTTTTCTGTAATTTGCAAAGCTTCTTTCGGTATCAGAAGTTTTTTATCACCCAACACCAAGAGAATACTTTCATCGATCACTGGAAAGCTTGTGGCTCCGATGTTGGCTGTTTGAACAGGTAAGAAGTTTTGACGTTCTGTGTATTCTGAAAACAAAAGAATTGCTTTATTATTTTTGACAGAAAAGGTGGCAATGGCATTGGACAAAAAAAATCTCTTACAACAGAAAAAAACAATAAAAAAAAAGGACCTGAGATATGAGGGATGAAATTTTATCATCAGTTTGTAGAAAGCAATTTGGATTTCTTTTTAGGGGGAATATAGAATTCAAACCAAATCTGCTATTAACAAAGTGTGCGTATATAGGGTATCACAGAAGTAACTCCCGATTTGTCCCAAAATTAATGCCAGTTCTAAGGGAAGCAACTATTAAATTATTATTAAATTACTATTGAAAGCAACTATTAAATTATTATTAAAAGCAACTATTAAATAGTTGCTTCCCTTAGATAGAACTCTCATTAATTTTGGGACAAATTGGGTGTTACCTATGGGACACCTTGTATGTTACAGTAAGATTATTAAACTAGTTATTTCATGAAATCCCTTGGGGTTTTGTGGAATACCTGAACATTTCAGTAATTTCATGAAATTACTAGTTTCACAATTGGTGTAGTAATGGTTAACAAGCTTCTTGTGATGCTGACCATTGCTACTATAATGAGTTTGATCCTCACTGGATGCCCCAATACTGTGGCCTTGTGTCAAACTAAGCTGTACATTCTGTAAGTTTAGCTCAATTCTATGCAAGGCCACAGTACTGGGTCACCCAGTGAGGATTGAACTCATTACAGTAGCAATGGTCAGCATTATAAGCTTGTTAACCTACACTGATTGTGAAAGTAGGGATTTCGTGAAATTATTGAAATGTTCTGGGATTTCACAAAATCTTACTGTAACATACATATTTTGGGGGCGGGGAGGGCACCCTGTAGATAATAAAATATTTTTGTTTCTTACCGTTCGAGTTAGTAATCAATCTGCCATTTTCCCCAAAGTGGACCTGCTCATTCGCTGTGTATCTGGCGGCAGGTAAAACGCTCTTTTCCTTAAAGCAGACCAATTTCTTTTTCCACATGCAGTAAAAGAGGACAAAAATGACAAGGACCACACAGATCACAATCACGATCAGAGCAATGATAGAAGTATTCACTTGAGCTGAGCTTGTCGAAATAAAAAGGACCCAGCCGATATTATATGTCCGGTAACCGATTTTGACCTGAAGATTAAAAAGAGAAAACCATTTTCAGAAACGAAATACATAATATAATTTTTATTCAAATGGTTCTTCAGACTATTGAACTTGTTATTTGTGTTGTAAACAACGTTTCGGCAGATCCATTCTTTGGCCTTCTTCAGGAGTAAAATCCGAGTGTGATGGGTTAAACAGAAGTTATGTTTAAAGGGGATAAACCTTATAGCACATGACCCGGGTGTTTCTAAATCGTCCAAAGAACCATTTGAATATTAATGACCCTTCTCAAAACTATAGAAAATAACATAATACATTTATTTAGTGCAAAAAAAAAAAAAAAATAAAATACAAGTTGTATATATAAGCAGACTCTTATTTACATATTAAAAAAATTTTAGACATTTGTGGTGTTGTAATAAATATCATAATTCTCTTTAAAAGTATTTACAACTGGTGAGAGCACTACTTATTCTGGTAAACTATTCTACAGACCTACAACTCTATTGCTAAAAAAGAATTTAACTCTTAAATTCATATAATTTGAATGTTAACATCATGGGAAATAACTTCTGATTAAAGTTACCTCCCTTTGACCTTTAGGTAAATTTTCAAGTTTAAAAAAATTCTATTCACAAAAGAGTTCCACTGTAATTTAGGAGCAGTATCAAGCTATTGTGGTTATCTCATTCCAGATGTTCTTTTGAGGGCCTCTATGGTTTAAGGGTTATTGGTGTACACTTTATTCTTGAGATTCCCCCCCGCAAGGAAAAAGGTCTGGGGTGCTCAAATCTGCCGTGGCACCATCTCGTTGGAACCACATACTGTGGTCTTCTGCTGTGGCATCAACATATTTAATTTTTTTTATTGGTGCTCTCCATTGATTGGCTGAATAATACTATCATTGTCCGGAAACTGAGAAAAGCTCAGGTTAGCAAGCAAGGAGGTGGGTGGTTATTTGATTTTCCACATAAGTAAAAGATTTCCAAGAATAAAGCTCTCATTCACCATTTAGATAGTAATTTATTACATTTCATTTTAAAGTTACAGAAAAAACAAACCATATCATAGAAAGCAGTATATAAGTAAGTTTTAGTGATTGATTTGTTTAGCGGCATATCAACACCTGATGGGTCATTTAATGCCGAAATCAGTTCAAAATTCAAAAAAATAGATGAAATGGTGAAAGGTTACTTGCGACTTTGGTGAAAGGATATTTTTCTTTCTTTTTTAAAAAATAGTCTTGTGACTTTGGTGCAAAAACAGGTGGACCCCTGTAAAGATCAGATTATATCCCTTTGTAGCCCAATCTGGCAACCCTATTTTGAGTTAGAGTGACAAAACCCTTGAGGATCTTACCAGGACTTGAAACTTCTGATGTTCCGTATCCTTTTCTGGTATTGATGAAGGTTTGCATAAAATAGCCCTGTTTTTCAGTGAAGTAATTAAACAGCTTCTGTATCCGATTGTGATGTTGATATCCTTTTTCTGAACAGTGTCAGTGATACGATTACCCTGGAAATTGAATTGAGAAAATAAAGTTAGAAAATTATTTTCAACTACAAAATAAAACTAAAAGCCACTGCCATACACAAACTATAAACTGAATGAGAATGAAATATTAAGGAACAGGAGAGAGAATGCAATTCTCGCAATATGTACAAACAGTGAGTTACTTCCCTTGAAATTTTAATTTAGTTAACGGTTTTGATTTTAACCTTTTTTCCTGCAGAATAATAAAAATCTCTCTCAATCGAAAACATATTTCTGGATCCGCCCCAAAATTTAATCACTTCTTCCTTACACTGTGACCCACTCTTCCACAACATTTCGAGAACTTTTGGAGATATCCTGTAGACAGACATGAACTTTTGGTGATATTATGTGGTGTGAACATAACTACGACGTAGGGAAGGTAATTATGCATGGATCCACCCAAAAATCTAATCATTTTTTCCATAGTCCATTGTCCAGCCTTTCTCAAAATTTCATAGAAGTTCATTGCTGAACTTTTGGAGATATTGTGTTGACAGACAGGATCATATACATAAATGATTGAAAAAAAAAAACCGGAAAAGTATCTCTCAATCGAAAAAAAAAATGTTAAACTAGTAAAGTCAGGATGTTGAAAATGGCCTAAACAGCCATAACATGTACATCAGAAGGCATACACCAATACACAAGGTGTTAATTTTAAAATTTTAAGTTTTTTTAGAATTATAATATTTTATAACGTATAGAACAGTGAAATTGAAAATATTTTTAATTTTCTTGTAAAAACTTGTAAAAATATTTTTTAAAAGTCCATATTTGACAAATTATTTGAATTAGCATCTTCACCTTTGTTGTTTTGATCTCCAGCAATTGAAACAACAAAGAAGAGGATAGCAGACTGAATAATTTGAACATATAAAAGTAACGTTTCAGCTCAGAACTTCAGGCGATTCCATACCTTAATTTCCATATTTTCGCTCGTCTTGTCATAGTAAAAAATATGTCCTCTAGAATTAAACTTGTTGAGAATCGGATCATTCCGGTAATTTATTCGGCTGAGAGTAGGGTGTGTCCTATCAAAGTTGGACAGTTTTTCGACTCCATCCATTTTTAAAAGAAGATCTGCAGGAACCGATTCAGATGAAGTGTCATTCAAGGGTGGCGTTTTGCAGTAGAGTTTTGTGCCATTTTCATTTGACACACATATCTACAGAAGAGAAAAAGAAAAAAAAGAACCAGGTCTGGTTAGTCACTCAATAGAAAGACCAACGTCTTTTGGCAGCATGCTATGTTGGGGGTGATCAATTAATAAGTTACTTCTCTAGAGAGAAACAAAGTCAACTTACCCCGGCCGGTAAACGAGATTGTGTCTTAACAACAATACCACTCAACATTGGCTTCTGTACGGTGTTAAGATTTTCCCCAATAAATACAATATCGATGCCACCACTGGAAAAAACAAATTTAAAAAAATTAATTTCACTGAGAATTTTGATCAGGGGCATACCGAATGGGGGTGGGGATGGCCAAATTAGCCACTTTTGATTTTTAAAAAAATTTAGTTGAAAAAATCTTCAGTAGCCGATTAAATCTGGCATTAGTTTAATAAAAGTAAATGCTCAATTTCTATTAATAATTTGTTCTGGAGTCTTAGTGTGGTAACAGATTTGACCCCCACAAATGTTGAAAGTCATCGACTGCAAGGTATCCAGTACTGGAAGTGGACACACCGGGTGTCAGGGGACGTAGGCAGGATATTGACCTGCCTGCAGGTGGTGGCTGGAAAACAAGTGAGGAGAGAGAGAGAGACAAGACGCCCCCAGAGACAAACAGAGAGAGACATACCAGCCAGGCCTGGGGGAAGACATCAGGCCAGTTCCTCTGTTGGGAACAGTCGGTCGGCTCTCATTATCTCTCTCTCCCACTCTTCCCTGACAAACCACAATGTATCTTATGAAATAAAAATATATCCTCATATTTTTATAAACAAGTTTTGAGTCTTCCTTTTTCTCCAAGTTCAGGATTTTTCCCCACAGACCAAGATGGTTATACAATATTATAAAACCATTTTACAAGTGGATTTCAGCCAGCAATGTCGATTCCATCTAACTATATATAAGTAACTCTAAAAAACACACCTATAACTCAAACTAATGTTGTATACAAATTCATTTGCCCTTTAGGAGACTTCTAGCGCTTCTAATAAAATTAAAAAAGCCAACCCCCAACAAAATCTCTTTTGGTCATGGCCAGGGAGTTTTAAATGTGTTTAATAACTAAACATCTAAAACCCCCTTCTAACAAATATTGCATTCGCCCATCACTTGCCTTGTACGCCAACTAACTAATGGTATTAATTTTGACACTATTTAAACCGTGAAAACTTTATTGTTTGCACGATCTTGATAATGGCTGAGTGTACAGTCAAAAGCGCTCAATCTGATATATCGTTTGGACAATATTTATATACATTGCATATCTTGTGTGTAAACAAGAAAAATTAACCAAAAAGATGAAAAGGTTTTCCTTGTCCGTTGTATTTAACCAAACATGCATATAAGTAAGAAGTGTATATTTGTCTATCACGCTATAGAAACCAACTAAATAGAAACATAGGTGTAGCCCAACCAAATTTGGCATGCATACCCAATGGGCCTAGGAGAAGGTTTTAAAGGAAATCTTTTTTGTGAGGTCTGTATTCCCACTCACCGCGATAATAATGATGGGAGCACAAAAAATCACTAACAAAAAAAATTTTACAACCTTCACAATGGGAGTAAATGTCCGGTTTAGCATTATAGTTACATTGTAAATAGTATGTAAGCACAATACACAGCATTAAGATGAACCAATTAGCATTGATATCTCGGAAACTGTAGGAGAAGTGGCCCCAAAAATGAGTGGAATAAATAAATAATAAAAATATGTAGATGAACAATAGTGTGTTTGCACTATTTAACACTTAAATTTATACATAGAAAATAGAATGTATAGGGAAATAGCGTTTGATTGAAATTATCTCCCTTTGACCATTTGCTGAATTTTAAAAGAATTTTTCCATTCAATTCACAGAAGAGTCCCACAATTTTTTATGGTATTCATTACAAGCGGTTTATGAATTTACGAGTTTAAAATAAAAGAGTTTTCATACCTTTTAATTGTATGCTTATTTCCATCAAAGCCTGTAACCAGAGGATCTTTTGTGTAGCTGTAGGAATGTTTTGTCCATAAAGTTTGACCATCAATCTCTAATTTCAATGGAGCTTTGATAAGTTTGTTCACTTCCTGGGTCGAGGCTAAAATCTTGTCTTGTTTTCTCCTGTAATAAAATTCAACAATCATTCCTAAAAATAAATACATTTATGAGATCTGAATTTCTGAGACAAGTCAATACCATTATTCTATACCAACTTTTGTTCAGACAATCTCTTCTTACCATCTTTGATGTTGATACGTTTCGGTCGATTCATTCTGAATTTCTGAGACCAGTTAATACCATATTCCAATTTAATCTCTTCTTCCCATCTTTGATGTTGACACGTTTCGGCCGATTCATTCTACAACCTACTTTCCATAAGGCTAGGCTGGGCTAGTCTACACTTGTCAAATACACAAAACACATTGCAATGTACACCCTAAAAACCATGTTGCAGGTTTTACAGATAACAGCAATGAGTTAGTACTGTTTATATTAGAAACTGTTAACATAGGTTTCTCCAATTTTTAAGCTGGTCTGGCTGGCTTGCTTGCTATTTATGTATCATGTGTATAGGCCGCACCAATGGAGTTAGAGGGATGAAAATTAAAAAAATTTACTCATTATGTCCGATTAAAAATTCCTCCTGCCCCGATCGTTTTTTAGTTCGATTTACATTGTAAGTTTATGCTACATTGGTATGCTACATGGGTCCCTTAGTTTGTGTCCGGCGGTGTTCATACTTTTGTTTAGTGATCACCGCAAAACAAAAGGCGAGGGTAGTAACTTATTCATTGATCACCCCTTTTTCCAATTTTTTAATTGATCACCCCCAAATGAGCCAAAAGATGAAATAACGGTATCAACTAAGTTCAGACAATATTTGTTAATTGAATACAGAGTTGAACTATTCAAATAGTTCTTTGGACGATTGAACTCCTTGTTATTTGTGTTGTTAACACAATGTTTTGTCCAATCCATTTTTTGGCCTTCTTCACGTGCAATAAATAAGTAATATTTTAATTTATAGTAATATTTCAATTTATTTAATTTATAATAATATTTCAATTTATAGTAATATTTCAATTTATTTAATTTATAGTAATAAATAAGTAACGAATAACAGAGAAGAACCAACAATTCAATTGTGAAAGTGAAACAATGCTACTTACAACAGAATAGAGACATTTTTCTCACTTATATACAGATTGACTGTTGACCCAATATCCAAATTTTGACCAGTAATGTTAAACAGGGTACTACCAGACTTGGGGCCATAAGTTGGTGTGAAATTGTAGATCTCTGGAACCTGTGAAAGGAAAAGCTACAATTAATGAGCTGAAATTATGAATTGTCTTGTACGATTAAAGTTGTTGGTAGAAAAATGCAAGTGCTTCTCTTCAGTGCATGTATAGCATTAAGTATTCTGGCAAAAATATTTCCATGCAACTTAAAAACTGAAGAAACCTATTTTGTGATATAGTGCCACTGGAGGTCATTTCCAGGCTAACACCTGGGCGGAAGTGGAAGTGACCCCAGTAACCACAGGAAAAATGCATATGCGTGGGTGCGCAAAAACAAGAACTCCAAACGACATGGTGTTGGATTCTAATGCAGCAGGTGTTGACGGTCAAAGTAAAACAGGATGTTGACTGCTGGTATTGAAAACAGGAAATAACACACCGGTGTGAGCGTATCGGAGCCATAAAAGGACGGACGGTGTAGTCGAAAACAGACAGAGCCGAGCCGAGAAAGCACAAAGTCCAGACCGAGTTTTCCCTGTTGCCCCGGACTGTGTGCCCTGCATCATCTCTTGTTATCTCTCTCCGACTCTGCGTATTTCATCAGTGGTGGATTTAATGGAATAAAAATATATATGATATTTTTTATTAACATTGAGTTCCAGTCTTCTTTCTTTCCTGGACCCAACAAATTTTCCCCTGCCTATATAACACCTATGTTGTTGTTAGCTATGTTGATGTTGACAGTTTCTAAGTGATTTTGTTTGTCGTAGATGGTAACTAGGGAAACCAAACTCTTTGTTCAATCCACGGGCATAGATTGTTCTCATTCCACTGTCCATGTCAGAGGATATTCCTAGTTAATTGATTTTGGCAATGTCACTTGTCTGCCTCTTCCACTCAACCAGAGTATATGACTTTTTTTTGCATTCTACAATCCAGGGATTGAACTCATGACTGCCAGGTAGGTTACTAGATATGCTTAACTAATGCTTTTATCCCCTAGGCCAGGTTTCCCATGGGAACATAGAAAAGCCATATCCAAATGAGAAGTGGGAAAATCTGGTACGGCAGATCATATGGAGTGGGTGTAAATTAGATGATAGAAAGAGAACACTGCTGGAAAGTAAGAAAATTGAAAGAATCGGCATACATGAACTTGTCAGCTAGATACATAAGTCAGATTAATGTGGAGTTAAAGTAAATCAGTGTATAATCTAACTACAATTGAAGAAATCTGTGTGTGTGTGTGTGTGAACTGCAATTACATGACAACTGTCCATTGTACGAAGTTGATATTCGCCAGATATATTAATCAACACACAAGGCATGTTGAGTTTGAAGTTATTTGGTTCAGCGGTTCTCGAGAAATCTAATAAAAATAAAATATTAAAAGATTATCTAAATTTAGATATTTCATATCTAAATATAAATATAAAATATCTAAATATAATTATTCTACATGACTATTAAGTCAGGCCATTTCCAGTCATACTGCTCTATTAATGATAATTCCTCCTCATCTATGAAATTCAGATAAAAAAAGGTAAACTTTTATGTACCATAAAGTAGAAGATCTCTTTGCTTATGCCTTCCCCTTCGATCTTTGGTTGGTTGGTGTTGATACTTTTGGCGCTGATTTTCACATGAATGTTTCCTTTCTTGACGCTGACGTCCTTCGTGGTGTGGCAGAAGATGCTGAAAAGAAAAGATCCAAGATAAATTTCAGATTTTAAACTGTTTAAATCTTTCACGAAACAAAAAAACAAAAAAGCATGCTGTACACCAGTGTTTCTCAACCTTTTTCAGCCCAACGCCTCACTACGACACCTAGCTATATGTCAAAGCCCCGGTGTAGTTCAAATATGAGTAAACACAATGATTTCTTCCTGCAAGTCGATTTTTTGTTCTTCAACCTTGCAAATGAATGGATTCGTAACCCAGACAGGAATATTCATATCAATCCGATCTTAAAAGCGCTTCTCAAAATCATTTTTCAGTGACATCAGATACATACAGTATTCTTTGTTTGAAAACAACAGCAAGGGAGATAATTTTAAATGTTTACCCATAGAATAACAGTAACACTACAGGGTATTAAGCAAAATAATTCACCACTTGCCAGTTACTTATATAGAAGAAATGGTTGGCGAAGTTAGCATTTTAATAACGGCCTAATGCTGATTCCTTCTCGTTTGTAAGCAGATACTTCTAAACAACAGCCATTTATTTGTAAATCAGAATCATAGATATTTATGGAATCTCCATAACGGTACCTCTAGAAGCTCTCCCCCAAGTGGGTGCTAGCACCCACATTGAGAATCACTACTGTACACAGCGGTAGATTAAACATTAGGCTCAGTAGGCTTAAGCCTAGGGGTTCCAGAAAAAGTGGGGAGCAAAAAATGGTTTAATTGTGTGCACAGACGAGTACTTTGGATATTTCAGTACTTTTCCATTTATATTAATCACTGCTATCCATAACACTGGTTTATTGCTGGGTTTAGGTTATTCATATGTCCTGAAATTTATATCTATATATCCGGACTTCAGCCAGCCCTAACTGTTCATAGTAAAAATTTGAAATTTTGCATGCACACACACACACACACAGGGAAAATGTTTTTTTTTTTTTTTTTTTTTTTTTGAAAATTCCCCCCATAATAGTGTTTTAGAGGCGGGTTCAATATGCAATGTAAATTTATGCTAAATTTGTCACTAAATTCAGACCTTGATCACAGCTCAACAAAAGGCAAGAGAAGTAACTTATTCATTAATCACCTCTATTTTCCAACTTTTTAATTGATCACCCCCAACACAGCATATATGGGTGGTGGTGATTCATAATTCCCCTTCTTCACCGTAATGCATTTGGTAAAAAATATCTACCCATGTTTCTGAGGAGTTTGAGCAGTTTCTTCACATCCTCTTACTTTAAGACTTAATAGTTCACTACTTGAAAGCTGTTAATAGTGTAAATAAATGTTTATGTCTTATCAGTTTCACCTGAGGTTTTATTAAAAAGCGACTGAACTTGTTCAAGTGGAAGAGTTCATTGTTCAAATGGTGGGATTAATAAAAGTAAGATAAATTTATATTTTGCTCATAAAAATATCTCCTACCCACCATTTGAAACAATGGACTCTTCCAATTAAAGTTATGGACAGAGAATCAAAAGAGAAACACAGAAAAGGACACACTGCTCGATAGATAGATAGATAGACATTTTGGTAAATATTTTAGTCAATTTTGATCTTAAAATTCCCGAAAAATTTTTTCATTTATTTTTATTATACACTCAAAGCAACTCAAATATACAAGTATATCTAAAATGGGGCTAATTCAATTCAAGTGCTAGAGATATTAAATGCTTGAATATACTTGAAATAGGCTTTTTTTGACAGCAGTTAATTGTGTCATTAAGTCAGCTTCAGTGTGTTGTATAGTGCCTTCATCCTCGGGAGGAAAATCGTGAACTTGGACAATCAAAAAGGATGACTCGAAAAACTTTGTAAAAATATGTGAACATATTTTTATTTCTTAAGTTACATTTCGTCGGCCGGAGAATGAAGAGTGGGAGAGAGATAAGGAGAACTGTCAGTCTGTCCCCAACAGGGACAGTGGTCTCGTGCCTTCCAGCTCTGCTGTCATCTATCTGTCTCTGCTTGGGTCCTGAGTTCCTGTCTTGAGTTTTCTGTCTCTTCTGAGCTTTATGGTGTTTCGAATGCCCACGCTTGTGTCATTTCCGGTTTCCACATCCTGTTTTTTTGGACACTCACGCAAATAAATATTTCCTAAGGTGACCGGGTCACTTCCATTTCCGCACAGTTGTTTGGCCCCCGAAATGACCTTTTCATGGTAGTATATCATAACAAGTGTATTTGGGCTGGGTTTAAACTAATAAGAAAAATGGTAGTTAAATTTGGTATGTCCAATATCAGAACAAAGAATATTTTTTTTAAATATTGATATTCTCGGATGTGACTGTCTTAGGCTGTTTCATACATTTGCCACTCTTGCCGAGAAGAAATGTTTTCTAACACCAGTGGAGGTCTAAATTTGGAGTTTGTGGCTGTGTCCTCTGATTTTACTGCACATAGATGAAGTCAGCATTTTCATATCAGGGCATTTTGAGCAATGAATGTCAGTATCCACTCTATGTATGTTGTTCCGGATTCTATAGACCTCTAGTAGGTCAGCACGTTTTCTTCTGTATTCAAGAGTTTCTAGATTAAGTTGTTTTAATCTTTCAGTGTAGGATATATTTCCCAATCTCGGAATGATCTTGGTGGCTCTCCTCTGAACTCTTTCTATGGCATCCGAGTTGTACTTCAGGTTAGGAGACCATATGCAGGAAGCAAACTCCAGATGGGGATGTACCAGAGACTTGTACAGCAGTAGGAAGCTCTCCTCATCGATGAATTTAAATGAGTGTCTTATTTGCTGTATTCATCTAGTCTATATAACAGTTTATTGTTATTGGCATACTCAATCCTGTTCTATCAATTTTTGAACAATAATATATGAAATGGTTTTCATCTCCTAACATGTTGCATTCTTTACAAAGCCTTTTTTTGTCTAATAACATCAGTCCAACAACCTTTTTCAATCAGCATCGTATGTGAGCCTAGTTTCAATCTAAAAGGTTTATAAGTGTGTTGAGCTAAGAGATCTGGTGAATCAAGATGTGGGTTCAGTTTACTGTATATCACGCAGTGGCGTAGAAAGAGGGGAGCGAATGGGGGGGGGTCAAACACCCCTGGGCGCAAAGGGTTAAGGTTAGGCACTGAGAACCCTTGCTATGCCACTGATATCACATATTTGTAATGATTGTCTTGCAGTGAAAGGTTTAATATCCGCTACTTATTTTGTAGTTGATAATATTGTTTTATTTCAAGCTAACTTCCAGATGAGGCAGTTAACTGCTGGTAATGCTGAATATAGGTATTATTGGTTGAAATTAATGTATCGAAGGCCTGATTTAATAGTTCCAGAATTATTGACAGAAGGCAGAAGTAGCAAGACTGAATCTGATACCAAAATACCTACTTTGTACTGTTGGATTTGCTCACTGTACACGGTGCGCTGCCAATTTTGACGGTGATTTGACGTTTAGGATTGCCATTTGCAAAATATTCCCCTTTTATTGTCAACTTCGTACCACCCTCCACAGGGCCTTTTGTTGGGCTGATCTAGAAAAGCAGAAAATTCATGGTTTAGTAAACAAAAGATCAGTAGCAAAACAGGCAAAGGCTTTCATTTCAGACATTATTAATTTTGCACTGCTCTAGTGACTGAACTACTAGAGGCCCTGTCAACTGGGGACTAGAATATGCCGACTGCAGAGTGGCA
>VCCN01000783.1:596521-619755 GCA_006491835.1 Architeuthis dux | reverse complement strand
ATTTCATACTGTTGACATAAGAGAGCCACATTATATTCGTGCAGCAGTCGGGCATTAACTGAGCTTCCCGAGGGGGATGTAGGTTCAAGTCCCACCTAAAACTTATTCTCCACTTCTGATCAACGCTGTTTACTTACTGTCGGAGGGAAATCGGTCTGAGCAAAAGTTGTGATAAAAAAGCAACTAATAAATTAGCATGAAGGTAAAAAGTAGTCATAACAGAAAATACTGAAAAGAGACAAGGTTGAAAAACTTACAACTTTCACAAGATGTCCAGTGCTTGTGCCCAATAGATATAAGTTAAATCCTTCATGGACGTAAGACTGAATAGCTGTAAATTTTCCATGGTAAACGAAATGTGAAATAGTCGCTTGCTGCCCTCCTGTGATGTAACCGTTTTCTTCATCATACCCACATGTATCTTTCTTGATATTTTGAATATACTGAAAAAGACAAAAAACAAAAAAAAACATTAAAAATATTATTAAAAAACACACATACACAAAAACAAAAAAAAAAACTGGGGAAGGTTGGTACAGTACAAACCACAGCACTGCTGTGAAGTGTGAGGACAATCAGAGAGGATTGGAGATCTGAGGAGTGGTGAGTGGTGAGAAACTGCTAACCACAGCACTGCTGTAGACTGATGGAAAGTGAAAAGAGACTTGCTGTCACTCAGTTTCCCGCGATGACTACCAGGCATCTGGTGTGAACATGTTTATTATTATTATTATTATTACAAGTCAGGCTAGTTATTCAATAGAAACCGTCACATGTCCGATGTCTTTCGGCTGCATGCCATGTTGGAGGTGATCAATAAAAAATACCAAACGTGAATGCTGCCAGATACAAACTAAAGGGACCAATTTAGCATAAACTTACATCGTAAATTGACCCTCCCAAGAATTAAAAAAAAACCAAAAAAACAGTTAGTCACTCAATAGAAACCGTCTTTTTTCGGCTGTATGCCATGTCCCCAACATGGCATACAGCTGAAAAAAGACGAAAATAAAAAATTGGAAAAAGTGGTGATCAATTAAAAAGTTACTTTTCTTGTCTTTTGTTAGGCAGTGATCATTAATCCATAAGAACCCAGACACATTTCTACTTGAAGGAACATTATGTGGGATTCTGGGTAGACAAATAGACACACAGTCACATGACTGCACCAGGATGTTCAGTAGATGTCACACAGTACACTTCATGAATTAAAATCATGGATAAAATATAATATTATATAAAAGACCGTCCAGATCAATTAAATTGTATGTGCCACCGGTGTCACAGTGGGTTCATATGGGTTTTAAAAGAAGTCCGAATTTTTAAAAAAAAGACGTGAATGCTGACAGACACAAACTAAGGGACCAATTTAGTATAAACTTACATTGTAAATTGAACTCCCCAACTGAGCACCTATTTTGTGGGGGAATTTAAAAAAAAAAAAAAAAAAAAACCCAAAATAACTGTTTTTTCTAGACATAATAAAGAGTAAATGTTTAGATTTTCAGCTCTCTAGTTCTATTGATATGGCCTGTACGCGGTGTTGCCAACTCAAAAAAATTTTGACTGCCAAAAAGCACCAAAAAAGAGCTAAATTTTTTTAAATGCCAAAAAAGGCCAAAAAGCACCAAAAAGACATTAAAAATGGTCGAAAATAGCCAGAAAATGGCCAAAAGCTGCCAAAATGTTTTAGGTGAAAACGTGCTAATTTAGCGCTTTCTGCAATGCAACACTATCTGTACGCACAACAGATAGCCAGCCCTGCTTAAAAACTGAAGAAAGCTTTGGTGACAATGATGCAATAAATAATAGAAAGTAACAAATGTTTTGCTCACCGCTTCTGCGCAGGATTTATTTCCTCCGATCCAAGCTGCGATTTTCAGGTTCTCTTTTTTTCTATAACAGTCGTTGATTGAACCCGTCATTCTTTTCTCAATGTCCGAGAACAAATGAATGCAAAGCAGGGACTTATTCTCCTCCGCATTCCAATATGTTACAATCAGGCGGTTATTAGAGACAAACTTTGCAGCCGTTGCGTAACTCAGTGTGTTGCGTTCGAACCAACACTTGAGATTCAGTTCGACATAATAATAAAATTCACTTTTTTCACAAACGCGGCCGATGTAGGTTTGATTTCCTTGCAAAGATACGTAATAAACAAAATGATTATGTTTAAATCCATAGATGTAATTCACTGGGTAAGTACCGAGCATCGCCTTATTTGTTGGTATACCTAAATAGCTTTCACGGTAGGACAAGTTATAAAGCCCGTTTTTGGACTTTGATATGATTCTTTCCGAAATTGTTTTAGGAAAAGCTTCAAGTATCCGTCCATCGTAGGACATAGCAACATAAAGGACAGACTCATTCGAAATAGGGTCAGGAACAAAAAAAGCGATGCTGGATCTAGCACTACCTACAAAATTTTCTGCTTTAATTGCCAAAAAACGTGTTGAATTCCGAATATCTGTGAGATTATACTTCACACAGGCACCTTGCTCGACCGTTCCGCAAGCAAAAAGGTACCGTGAGATAGGTTCGATCTCAAGCACAATGATATCGTTGTCTCTTGTTGTTTTATATTTGCACTTGTCTCTCGGCAAACATTCTGGACTGTCTTTTAAAGGTCCGACTGATATCTCTCGTTTGAGTTTCAACTTGGAATCCAGGTGGTAGATTACGTTTCTGCCGCCAACGTAAACGTCTTGAGTTTCTGGATCCTGTACAAGTTGGAAGAACTGGTTTCCTTTGGCGTGGAATGTTTCGTACATGCTCGCAGCTGAAACATGGAATAAAATGAGAAGGAAAGAAACAGGTGTCAAGAGTTTGATGAGAACCATTTTGCCAAAAATGCTCTATGTTGTCCCACACGTGATAGAGAGCGTGCACAGTGCAGCACAACTCAAAGGCAATGCACGTGTGCAGGAAAGGATGTTTTCATTGTGAAGAACGTCAATATTTGCTGCACAAACGGCTATGTTCATTGGAATGAGATCTGAAAAATACAATAAAGAATTCAAATGCTGACAACTTGTTGAAAAACATTGCTATAATCTTTTTCCCTCTTATAACAGGGGATCTCAAACCAGGGTAGGCAAGAGAAAGTACATGGGAATGTGAGGTTTGTAAAATCCCTGGAATATTGTATTCATCACAACCAAGTGAAAACAAAGTTTTTTTAGCAATGCATATAACCACATTATCACAAAAAATAACTCAATCAAAAAAAGAATTCCTAGATCCGTGCCAAAATTTAACCAATTCTTCATTACCCTACCCTTCAAGAAATTTCATTGAGAACTTTTGGAGGTATTGTGTGTACAAACATGTGTGAATATATAAATGTTTAAAAAAATAAAGAAAATGAAAAAAAATATATTTAAATAAAAGGAACATTGCAGGATCTGCCCCCAAAATTTAACATTTGTAGATATTGCATGGACAAACAAACACAGGCCAGCCAAGGCCAGTAAAGTAAAATGCGGGAGATATCATTCGTCTGTATGAATTTCTTCAGCTGGGGGCGCTGTGAGTACCCCCCCCCCGTTTTGATTTTTGGCCCTTGTAAATGTTTGAAAATAGCATTTTCAGCACTCAATTTTAATACAAAACATACCACTCTCTCTTTAAAAGATAATTCTTTTGAACACAACATAAAAATTGAGAGAGAAGAAAGTTGATACTTTTGTTCAATATAAATTGAAAGTATATGATATTTCCTTGATTAAGTTTCTAACCATTACATGTTTTTATCTATATAAGCAATTTACCTTTTCAGTTCTTTGAATATAAATTTTTTTAAATTGGGCCGACCCCACCTCAAATGAAAATGCTGGAGACAAAGAATATTGAAATTCATTGAGAACTTGGAGGTATTGTGTGGACAAACATGTGTGAATATATAAATGTTTTTAAAAAGAAAACGAAAAAAAAAATATATTTAAATAAAAAAAAACATTGCAGGATCTGTGCCAAAATTTAACCAATTCTTTATTAGCCCATAGCCCACCCTATATAAGCAAATTTACTTTTTCAGTTCTTTGAATATAAACTTTTCAAAATTGGCACAACCCTACCGCAAATGAAAATGCGGGAGCCAAAGAATATTGCGGGAGACTCGAGAGGTCTGCAAACATGAGTGGATACCTATGCCTCTTCTAGCTTGGTCAGCAGAGGTATTCAGTTGAAGTAGAGTAGATAAAAAAGTAAGAACACTTAATCTAGTGTTTGTTGAAATTGAGACTCCACTTGTTGCGTTGGGGGTGGCTGGAAGAAAGGGGTGGCTGGGTGAGAGCATCATCATCAGCAGCAGCAGCAGCCAGCCAAGGAAGAGAAAAATGTCTACAACTGTAGCCAGGCAGGGCAGGAAGAGAGAAAGAAGTATTTGTTACTGCAGGACAAATAAAGAATCGTTTTTATCAGTGGGTGGAATCAGTGAAGCAGTGAGGTGGGGTGGGGCGTTGGACCACATAGTCTGTCTATAAACATTCATCCCTCTATAGTAGAGAGAGAATTAACAGACAACCCCAAGGAAGTCTCAGCACAAAAGACCAACAGTTGGAAAACACAAGATCAATGACATCATCATCAGTATCTCAGATCTTAGAACAGTATTTCTCAAACTGGGTATCGCATGGTGATCGGAAAAGTGCCCAATGGAGAAGTGCCCATAAACGAATTTATCAAGGGAGGAAAAGTGACCATACATAATTTAAATAATGAATATTTGTGTTTTTTACACAAAAATTAGGGCCGTGAAAATTTTATAAAGTTTTATTCTTGGCACAAATTTCTGAGTGTGAAATAAAAACAAACAATTTAACAAACAATATTATAATGTATCTATACCCCATTGTTTTTCTTTCATGAATTCTCTTATTTTTAATTAATGAATATTTGTGTTTTTTTACAACGATGTGGCTTCCACTTCAACAAATCTAAACTCGACAAGACAAAGACACAGAAACACCCAGGCCCTGTGCTATAAGGGTTATCCCCTTTAAAAATAACTTCTGTTTAACCCATCACACTCGGATTTTACACCTGAAGAAGGCCAAAGAATGGATCGGATGAAACGTGTTCACAACACAAATAACAAGAAGGAGTTCAATCGTCCGAAGAACCATTTGAATGTATATCTTGGTTCAAATCTACACTCAATAAATAATAAACAAGTTTTGAATGAATGACAAATAAAATTCTTGAAATCATAATCTTATTAAATAGAATAAGTTTTTCAATTCTATAAATGTTTTCTTGTAAGGACCTTCCATGATGTTTGGAAGGAAAAGCCCAAATGTAGTTGTTTGTTTCCTTCATTCTTGAAACTGTCAACTTTCAGGAGTCAAGAAGAATCGGTGGCTCTGCAGGTTGTCTCAAAGATTAAAAAAAAAAAAGAGTTAAATAAAAATTCCTTTTTGCTACTATCTGGTTTAGCCATCTGGATATACAAGCCCCTTTCCTCCGCCCTGGACCCTTTCCTGGGGCCATCAACACAGCTGATCCCTGAATGGGAACAGTGATGTGAATAAAAAAGATAACATTCATCAAACATGGCCACCATCAACACAGAAAGGAGATAAGTTCACCAATCATGGCCTCCAGGAGATGGAATCAACAGTTTGTTGATGTTCTTTCAAGGGTTTTAATCTTCCAATTCCACAGTATGGAGCCTTCAGAGGGCAGGTCAAAGGTCAAACATAAATTTCCAAAAATAATGGCACTTTGGCTTCACTGTTAAAATGCCAAGTCACTTGATTGAAAGAATCAATAAATTCTCTTTTTGCAAAAGCTGGGGGGGGGGTGCTCTGAGGAATCCATGTTGTGAGCAAATGTAGTGAGAAAGAAATGATGCTTATATTTTTGTCAAACTTCTACTCCGGATATTTTCTATAGTTTTGAGAAGGGTCATTAATATTCAAATGGTTCTTCGGACGATTGAACTACTTGTTATTTGTGTTGTACAACGTTTGGGCTGATCCATTCTTCAGCCTGGATTTCAACCTGATATGGCTTCCACTTCTCAACAAACCTAAACCCGACAAGACACAGACACACCCGGGCCCTGTACTATATGGGTTACCCCCTTTAAACATAACTTCTGTTTAACCCATCACACTCGGATTTTACACCTGAAGAAGGCCGAAGAATGGAATGGCCGAAATGTCAAGGAGTTCAATCGTCTGAAGAACCATTCTACTCTGGAGTTGATTTTATTTTCCCCTGCTAACAACAATGACAATGACAACGTTAACAACAATGACCCTCACCAAAATTAGAACCTTTTAAGGCTACTGAGGAGGCTGAAATTTGGCATGCAACCTCACAGGCCACCTTTTTTTTTTATCAGTTTAGATCTAGAATTGTCTCAAATTATATCTAGAATTATGAAATCAAATGATGGATAATTTTATATCCGACAAAATATGATAATTATAATGACATTTATTAGTGGAGAGCCTATATTTGCCCGGCGCCGGTGTGAGCGACTGCTAAACAAGCGGCCTAAATTGTAAATGTAAATAAAGAAATGAACTCTGTGTGGGGATTGAACGCAGGTTCTGCTCTACCGACTGAGCTAATGAATATCTCATGGTAGGCTGGAGTCTTTTAATCCTACACTTTGTTGGCTTCTCCATTCTCATATTCGTATTTTAGACACAAATATAATGTGGCTCTCAATGTCGACAGTATGAAATCAAATGGATAATTTTATATCCAACAAAATATGATAATTCTAATGACCTTTATTAGTTGAGAGCCTATATTTGCCCGGCGCCATGTGAGAGACTGCTAAACAAGCTACTGAGGGGGCTGAAATTTGGCATGCAGAGTCTGTTTCTTTATTCACATTTACGATTTAGGCCGCTTGTTTAGCAGTCACTCACATCGGCACCGGGCAAATAGAGACTCTCAACTAATAAATGTCATTAGAATTATCTAGATTTAGATAGATACTATTTTATTAAGTCCCCTTCCATGGGCAAATTTAAAGATAATTTACAGTCAAATGAAAGCTGTTTTTACAAAAGTTGAAATATTTTCAAAACTTATAAGCTAAGTCATTTAATCTTCAGTCAGAGTGGAGTTTGACCATGAAACAGCCAGTCTTGTATCATTAAGGAATCACAAACTTTAATATTTACAAATAAAAACACTTTTTCAGGGAAATTTAAGCAAAAAGGTTAAGAATTGTGTTTTCACAGTTCAGTTGAGAATCGGGTTTCTATACGACATAATTTATTTTTGAAGGACTTCTAATTACAGGACTTAAAATTTTTTAAATATTCATTTCAATTAACCACAAATATGTTGTCATTTATGTAATTACTAGAACTGACAGGTTTATTTATATATGGTTTGGCCCGAGCGGTGGCAGGCCAGGGCTCTAGACTAACTTTTTTCACTACCGTCCCAAAAAACAATTTTAACTGACCCGAAGGAAATGTAAACCATCCCAAGATCACAATGTGTTTCTTTAATTTGTTATTATCATCTATAGTTGTTAGTTGTTAGTAGAATAATAAAAACACCATTAAAATGTTGAAGAAATAATTGTCAAACTCCTGTCCAAACCTGGAGTTGACTTTGTTTTTCTACCGTAATAAAAACAAAAACAATCCTCACCAAATCTAAAAAAAAAAATTTTTCCATCCTGGAAGCGTCTAGGGGAAGATATTTGTTTGTCCCAAACACATTTTTACCATCCCCGGAACAACGTTAATTTTGAGCCCTGGTGCAGTTGTCCCCAGAACAAAATTACTGCTGTAATGCCTTTTAATTAATAATTATGCCCTCCCCTAAGATAAAGCACAACTACCCCAGGGCTGTATCTTTGCCCCCATGCACTGAGAACCCTTGCTAAGCCACTGATTGGCACTACCTAGGAACAGATAAAACTGTGCATCTTTTTAAAACATTTTTTTTTGTTCCTTGGTAATAAGTGTTATTTTCTGATTGATTTGTCTAAAAAGTATAGAAAATGTCAATTATTCCCTTCAACCTAGCCTTTCAGAACAGTGATAATTTGAAATCTAATTATTTCTACTATTATCAATTTTGAATAGTTTTTAAATTCATCTTAATTTTTAGTTGCTTTTTATCACATCGTTTGACTTGGACCGTAATCAGTGGCGTGACAAAGGGTTCTCAGTGCTCGGGGGGGCAAAAATAATTTTGCCCCTCCCCGTTTTGATTATTTATTTTGTGACTCATTAATTAATGACAATAACATGGACAATTAAATACCACCTTATATAGGCCTAATATAAAGTCACACTATAACATTTAATTAGTATAAATCAAATTAAAATATTACTTATTTTATTAAACAAATCTTTTTCCTATGACTTTTTTCCTACCCAGAAAATCAAAGTTGTGACTTTTCTTCCTATTACACTTTTTAGGTAACTCAGAGTAATGCTACAGTGACTTTTGTTCCTTTGACTTTAAAAAATATATTGTAGACTTTGCGCCCCTTCACACTTGGAAGGAGCTTCTGATGAAGAGTTTTCCACAGTCTTTGCTCATACCAGGAATTGAACCCAGGATTTCTGCATATGAGGCAGACGTGCTAACCATTACACTATCTGAGCAGACAAATATCGCTGTACTTAATTCCAATTGGAGAACGGGCAAATTTGGACATTTTTATTTACATAAAGTAAAGCTCTTACATGAATCCTGGCCACAAAAGCAAAGTTTGAAGGGAATAATAGCCATTTTCTTTGGATAAGTGCCCATCGGGAAAAGTACCCGACGGAAAAGTGCTCATCACAGGGAGGAAAAGTGCCCATCACAGGGAGGAAAAAGTACCCATCATGAATTTATCAAGGGAGGAAAAGTGCCCATCATGAATTTATCAAGGGAAGAAAAATGCCCATCAAAACATAACTTAATTAATGAATATTTGTGTTTTTTACACAAACATTTTATACGGTTTTGGCACAACTTTTATCAGGTTTTATTCTTGGCATAAGTTAGCCAAGGTGGTCCAGATTGGAATTCTGAGTGTGAAATAAAAATAAACAATTTAACAAACAATATTATAATGTATCTATACCCCATTGTTTTTTGGGATCCATGCGCTCTACCTAGGATCGAAGTGTCACGCCTCAGCCCCCTGCCTTGGATCAGAGAGTATGTGTGTGCTCATTGAAAACCTAACAATCACACACAAAAATATATATGAATACATTTTGCGTTTTGCGTTTTGTACATGTGGATTGATAAAAATGTAAACGCTGATTTTTTAAACAGCAAAATTCTGGTTGGAAGGGAGTGAAATAAGTAATGTTTTCTGTACAGCAGAATTTCAGAGAATTTTCTAACAAAGAAAAAGTTTAAACTCAAGAACAAATTTTAAATTATTGTAGTATTTCTCTTCTTTTTTTTTTTAAAAGAAAATCAAAACTTAGTTACCTCCCGTGCATCGTAGCTACATATGAATTGATTTTCATTCAGTTTTCAGTTAGTATACAGCGTTGGCAGAGGTATGTGCTATCTAGTTTGTAATAGTATGGTGTGCAGTTAGGGTTATCAGTATTGAAACTGGAATTGGTTAATGGAGTTTAAATTTTGGCATGATAAAGGCATGAATCCACTTCTCCCTGTGCTCTATCCCATCATCAGATATCTTTACAAAATGTCTTGTCACTGCCAGATTTGTCCAATTTCGGACATTGTGTCCTTTTTTTAGCCCTGATGTACGATTAAATTTTTTATGAAATGCAAACAATGAAAAATTCTAGCCACTTTTAGCAATTTATTTTCATTATTGTGATAATAATCTAGCCACTCTTAGCCACTACCAGCTATTTTTAGCCATCACATTTATTCTGCCGATTTTTGACCGATTTCAAGCAGGGATGTCAGATTTTGCGAACACTATTGTCCGAATTTGAGAAAACTGATCTGGAAATCCTGCTGGCATGACACAAATGGTTGATTGAGAAGTGAAGAATCACTTGAGAAGATCACTCTCCTATGACCATATAAGAATCTGCCCAATCAAATTTTTAAATTATTCTTGTACTTTTATTTTTTTTTAAAACAAGATATCATTTTAGTGGTGCCGACCTGCTTTGAATATAACGGAGAAAAAACAACTTACAAGATAGAAATTTGAGTCTGAAAAGCTCTTAAAAAAATTTAAAAAAAAAAAAAAAAAAAAAAAAAAAAAAAAAAAATCTCATTCCTTTTCTGTAAGCAAAGCTGAAATGTTAACTTTTTCTCACGATATAAAAAAAAACAAAAAAAAAACAAAAAAAAAAACAAAAAAAAAAAAAACAATCAGCTAATTTAAACTAAATTTCCGAACAGGAAAAAATATTAATAGAAAGTAATTAATATATTTTTGGATTTTACAAATAATTTTTGTTCAATAATTTTCTGCAAAGGGAAAAACTCTTTGGATTAGTGACAGAGACTTTTCAGCCTCTTAAATAAAGCTGCACAAATATGTCAGCCAGTAAAAGGCCAAGGTTGTTCTCACTGGGTCATTAGGGTGTTGAATGAACAGATGCATTGTGGGAGAAAATGCCTGCCTAGTAATTTGTCTGAATTACTTAGCTAGAATTACATTGCCTCCAAATATTCATAAAAGAATAACAGAATTATACAGAATAGAAACTAATTGTTTGAGTTTGGGTCATTATAAAGGATTACTGAAAGCAAAGATGTCGAACACGTGGTAAAAGAGATGAAAAAACTTGTACATTTGGCTACCAAGTCTATGAAAGACACATAAAATTTTACCAGCCAAATAAGTCAAATACCAATTAAAAATGTCCTGCTGGTACTTGGTGTCAGGCTAGCACCCTGGCGGGCACATAAACAGTGATGGAAATAGGTTTTGGGAACTAGGTATTCAGTAAGGCTGGGTTTGGGGAACTAGGTATATGATAATGTCTCCATTAGTAGACATTGAACATATAAAAAAACCTGGAAATTGAGCTGTAGGTATAGGCCATATGCCCCAATCCCTAATTTCCACCAGAGCCCATAAAAACCCACAATTGCTACAATGATTAGGTCTCCATGGATCATTCGATAAATACAGAAAAAATCATTGCCTCATGTGTCCCGCTGAGTTGGTTCCCGAACAACAATATTGCATTCCACCAAAAGGAATTTCCCATCAATTCCTTTTTGTATTGTTGCTTTGAAATAGAAAGTCATTTGTTGTTCTCTCGTATTTTTTCAAGACTAACTTCAGATGGACCCAGCTGGGAGTTGCTTATCTAACTTCCTTGTAGGAATAAAGGATGGAGAGGTTTGGTGAAATGCATTGTGGGCACTAAATGCCAATAAAACATTAGGGGTAATCTTTGCCAGACTAAAGAAAGACGGAAATGAAGAACAAAAGAAAAAACATTGGCACCATGCTAATAGTTCCATCACAGATGGCCTGAAAGACCTTCAGCTGGAGTGGGTACCTGCTGTAGTGTATAGCAAGCTCATCTTAAAAGCAGGGTTGCCATTTGGTACTTTTCAAGACAAATATTGGGAAAATTTGGTACTAAACTAAAGAAAACAGTCCTTACACACGAATGATTTGATACAACATAAATATACTGATATATTGGTCTGATGATGGATTTTAAGTTATTTGATTATTTTGGTATTGAAGCTACTTAATTTGGTCCCAAGACCATAGAAATTTGGTCTTGTGTAACCAAACACATCTGGCAACCATGGTTGTGAGGCATTACACTGAGTAAATGTCTATCTTGCACTTGATGTTATCGAATACTTTTTTTTTCATTAGTGATGGTTTCTATGACTGCTGGAATATATATGTCCAGTAGATCTTCTAGTGGTATGTATGTGTCACTGAAAATAAAGTAAATGAGATAAAACCAAAACAACAATAAATGTCTATTGGGACAAATATAAATTTCAAACACTCCTGTGTTATTTTCTATAGTTTTGAGAAAGGTCATTAATATTCAAATGGTTCTTCGGATGATTGAACTCCCTGTTAAGCAGAGAAAAATCAAAGATAACTCACATCAAAATGTCAACTAAATGCATTAGCCAGACAAGTGCAGAGTTCAACCCGATGTGGCTTCCATTCTCAACAAACCTAAACCCGACAAGACAAAGACACAGAAACACCCGGGCCATGTGCTATAAGGGTTATCCCCTTTAAGCATAACTTCTGTTTAATCCATCACACTTTGATTTTACACCTGAAGAAGGCCGAAGAATGGATTGGACGAAATGTCGTGTTTACAACACAAATAACAAGGAGTTCAATCGTCCGAAGAACCATTTGAATAACAATAAATGTCTACTGGGACAAATGTATGCCATCATGATTTTGGTTCTTCAAAATATAGAAAATTCAGGCATTAAGCATCTTAATAGGTTAGTCTTAAAAGGGTTAAGAAAGCTTAAGTTTTTCTGACCAGTCTATTTTATCAAGTAAGTTGGGTGAAAGAAGTAAAGAACTTTCAACAACCAATTTCAATGGCATAGAAGGCCATTGTTTAAGGCCCAAGTTCTCCTTAGAGGAAACAGACTAAACTTTGGTAAACTTCCTGGAGGGATGGGTTTCAATGCAGCCATATGAAGGACCACAAAAAGATTCTAAAGTTTGGATCTATGTAACTTGTACATGCAGATTTTAACTTTCATAGTTGTTTTTATTTTTATTTCCTTCTTTTCTAATCATTAATTCTTGGAATCTCAAAGTCTGGAAGAAAACCATAATAAAAAAAGCGTGAAAATTGTCAGAAGTTACAGACCAGTCCTTGTTCTTCCAGTGTATTTGATATCTATGAATGGTTAGTTGTTCTTCTGAGAGGGTAACTCTCCAGTCAGAGGAGACATGTTTGATTCAGTGTCAAACATCTCATACACCAAGTAAAGATAAAAATCTCCACAATCACTGTAGTTGGAATCTAACTCCTGTCTTTTAGTTGTTGCTTCCAAATGAATAAGGGAAGGGCTAAGAGAGGAGAGAAGAGAACAGAGCCCTTCCTCGCGCCCCCAAAAAGGCTGGGTATTTAATTCTTGACTGTGTGTAAAATAAAGTTATTAACTGCCTGTGTGGAGTTCAGATTGAAAGATACTATTTGCATGCCAGAAGAACATAGGGGAAACCATGGAAGGGGGAAAAAAGCCAGAGAGAAAAATAAACATGCAACTGACCAACAAAGCTGATAGTGTGCCCCCACCTGTTCCCCGAGTGCCCCCCCCCCTTTTTTTGAAAAGTTGACATAGTGTTAGAACAGGTTACATAAATCTGGAGAAATTAGGGACACTGCAGACTGAAGGGTTGCATTTTTTTTTTGCTTTTATTTTTGTTTGGAAAAGATTTAAACATGTGTGAATAAAGTCTTGAAAGTTTGGGGATGAAAAAAAAAAAGAGAAAAACCTTGGAAACTTTTACACTGGAATAATTGTGGAACTGTTTTTCTTTTCAACAATATTTTTGTTATTTTCTCTAAGAAGTCATTCAGGGTTTAACTGTAAAGTACTTCTCTATGTCTATGTATTTTACTATGTACGGTTAGGGCTGGGTGAAGTCCAGATACATAGATACATTTAAATGTGTGGACACATGAATAACAAACCTTTGGTAGCGGAGCGATGATTAATATTGTTGAAAAGAAAAATATTATACATAAAGGTTTATTAATCATGGCTACCAAAGGTTTAGGTTATTCATGTGTTCACACATTTATATGTATCTATCTATGTATTAGGACTTTGCTCAGTCCTAACCGTTCATAGTAGAAACTTGAAATTTTGTACACATTTTCTTTTGTTTTTTTGAAATCCTAACCCTAAATAGGTTTTTAGAGGGGCGGGGGGGTCAATTTTCAATGTAAGCTTATGACCACTTGTTTTTTGAACATTCAGTCATTTTTTTAGTGATCACCCCCAACACAGCATATATGGGTGGCAGTGATTCATACTTTCCCTTGGAATGCTAGTTTTTGTTATTTCCCGAAGAAGTCATTCAGGGTTTAACTGTAAAGTACTTTGTCTCTTCGAAATGTTTCAAACCAGCTTAAACCAAATAAAGAAAAATCAGGTCTGGTTAGTCACTCAATTGAAACCATTATTTGACCAAAAAATAGGCAGCATGCTGTGTTGGGGGGTGAAAAATTGGAAAAAGGAGTGATCAATAAATAAGTTATTCCTCTCACCTTTTGTAGGGCAGTGATCACTAAAAAAAAATCATGATTTTCAAAAAACAAGCATGAATGCTGCCGGACACAAACTAAGGGACCAATTTAGCATAAACTCACATTGCAAATTGAACCACCCTACTAAAAACCTACTTGGGGGGGGGGCTTTTTCTAGACATAATGAGTAAATGTTTACATTTCCAGCCCTCTAGCTCCATTGGTGCAGCCTGTACCCATGATACATACATAGTCAGCCAGACCAACTTAAAAACTGAAGAAACCTATGCTGATAGTTTTGGTGACAGTTTTGGTTGATGGATTCTAATAAATCTTTTTTCAACAAATCTGAGGGAATTTCTCTTTTCATTTTGTTTTAATTTGGGAAAATTCTATATCCAATCTGATAATTGATAATTAAATTACTTATTGCAAAATGATATTCTACACATGAGGAGGAATTTAATTAACAAAAAAAGCAATAAAGACTGTAAAAACCGATGGGAAAAAAAAATGTATCAAAATACTGTAGAGCTGGCTTCTATGTGTTTTGAGATATGTCGAAGCTGGATCCCGGAAAAGTGCCCATCAGGAAATCTGCCCACAATTTATCAAGGGCGGAAAAGTGCCCATCAAAACATAATTTTCCCATCATATTGTTTCCAGTAAAAATCTTATAAGGTTTTATTATAAACTTTTGACACAACTTACTTCTGTTTTTCTCTCATGAATTCTATTATTTCTTTTCATTTTTAATTAATAACATTTTCTCTGAAACTATATGATAGGAAAATTATGTTTAGATGGGCACTTTTCTTCTCTTGATAAATTTGTGATGGACAGATTTCCTGATGGGCACTTTTCCGGATACCGTCAAAGCCACAGGTTGATACTTAATGTAATTTACAAACAAAGTTGGAAGAAGTATAGGAGTGGCTGGGCATGATAAGTGCTCAATGCACCATTTTCAAAAAGTTGATATTTTCATTATTTTTAGAGCTACAATGCTCAGTTTTGAAAAAATTTTGAAGCTTGAACACTATAAAATATAATGTAGAGTGTTCAAGCTTAAAAAAAATTGTAGCATGAAAATATCAACTTTGCATTGGGCACTTATCACGCACGGCCACTCATATGTATTCACTCATGTTTTTCTGTCTGTCAATCCACACAATATCTCTGAAAGTTCTCAATGAATTTCAATGACATTTAGTGCTGAAGAAGAATTGATTAAATTTTGGGCCTGATCCAGGAATCTTTTTTACAGTTGCCTCCCCTGCAATGTAGCTATATGACTTCTGACCCCAAAGTGTTTCACACTGAATGAATAAGAGATTCTTGGTTTTTACAAAAACTGAAATCCTCATCTGCACATTTTTTCATTGGTCGGTTTTGTTTGTTTTGTTCTTTTAGAAATGGATACGCGAGGAGGGAGATAGAATTTGCCAGAAGCCGGGTAGGGAGAAAGAAAAGGAATTCCATTGACTTGGGTCAAGATAAGAAAGTATCTATATTCAGTTCAAGGCTGATAAGTGGACAAAGAAAAGCAAATTAGAGGGTGGGAAGGGAGAGGGCTTTCCATCCATTCCCTTATCAAAGATTGAATTTTGTTTGTCCCAGGAAGGGTGGGTGGGTGGCTGGATTGCCTTAACTGACATACTAACCAATCAGGAGAAAGACTCACTAATGGCAGTTGCACACCAAAATGGCACAACCAACTGATATCCGAGATGGAATCTTTGCAAAGTGAGTTCAAACTGGGACAGTTTGTGCACACTCACTTTGCACTAATGCTCTTGGAAAAGGTATGGATCCACTTTCCACCCAACTAGGAGTAAATAGCAGGGTAGTTGGAGCTGTTTAGCCCTGTAATAGCAGTCCATTTAGGTGTATGGCAAGCACCCCGGCCCCCCATAAAAAGCCAAAATTATCACAGAAACTGGGTCTCCAAGGTAGCAGTGATTAATAAACCTTTATATATAATATTTTTCTTTTCAACAAAATTAATCATTGCTACCAAAGGTTTATTAATCACTGCTACCAAAAGGTTTAGGTAATTCATGTGTTCACACCTTTATATGTATCTATGTATTCGGATAGATAGATACATATAAATGTATGAACACATGAATAAGCTAAACCTTTGGTAGCAGTGATTAATAAACCTTTATATATAATATTTTTCTTTTCAACAATATTAATCAAAAGGTTTAGGTTATTCATGTGTCCACACATTTATATGTATCTATGTATCTGGACTTCACCCAACCCTAAACGTACATAGTAAAATACATAGACATAGAGAAGTACTTTACAGTTAAACCCTGAATGACTTCTTAGAGAAAATAACAAAAATATTGTTGAAAAGAAAAACAGTTCCACAATTATTCCTGTGTAAAAGTTTCCAAGGTTTTTCTTCCTTTTTTTCATCCCCAAACTTTCAAGACTTTATTCACACATGTTTAAATCTTTTCCAAACAAAAATAAAAGTAAAAAAAAATGCAATCCTTCAGTCTGCAGTGTCCCTAATTTCTCCAGATTTATGTACCTGTTCTAACACTATGTCAACTTTTCAAAGGGGGGGGGGGCACTCAGGGAACAGGTGGGGGCACACTATTATGCACTGGGCCCCTAAATACAAAAATAGAAGGCCCCCCCAAGAAATGTTATGCAATGGGCCCCTAAATACAAAAATATAAGCGCCCCAAGAAATGTTATACCCTGGACACCATCAATGTTAAATTCAGCCCGGGTTGTATGGCAGTGAAAGTGCTACATTGGCAAATTAACACAAAAATTTTGAAACTTTAGAAAAATAATGAAACTGATCTGAAACTTGACAAACAGTCTTTGTGAAACTGTTGATACTTATCAACTGGTGGGACTTCCTTTCAATATAAATGAATACTTATTGTTTGAAACTTCACTAATTAAGTGAACAGCAGAAATTTAACAGAGCACGACACAAAAGGCAGCTGCATGGGAGAATCGAGAAGAAAACTCGGTTTTATTAAACACATGTGCTGATTTCTTGATCCAACAAACTGACCCCACATGCTTTCTCAATTCAACAAACTGACCCCATGCAATGTGGATTTTTTTTAACAAGAGAAAAGAAAATTAACAATGTCTCAGCCCTGCTTAAGAATGTACGACCACGGCTCACATCTGGATACAAAATGTGGGAGAGGGCCGTAAAACGCTGGGAACTATCTGAACACGTTGATCTTTGTTTCAGTAATGGATATGCTGGACCAAGCCCGTGCAAAGCTTGTAATAGGCCCAGGCCTGATGGGAAATATAGGCCCCATTTCAAACTGCTCATTAAGTAGTTTTATAATCAGTGCTAAATACATGAGTCATGTATGGGTATTGGGTTACTCCTCTGAGGGAGTATCAGACCTCCACAGTCAGCACACATCTGCTTCTGGTGGAGTGTCCAAGATCTGTGCTTAAAGTTGCAGACAGCCGCATTGTCATGAGGAGCTGTGCTTAAAGTTGCAGAGTGTCGTACTGTACTAATTCTCCTCCAAAGGGTCAGTAGAACTCTATAGCCTGCTCTGGCATCTACCAACTACGGGATGTTCACATCCTGTGGTTTAACCACAGATCAGCCTTACTGTCGGAATATTCCTGCAAAGGGGCGGCAGATTCCCATAGCTAGCTCTGGCATCTGCCAAGAGAAGGAAACTCCTGCAAAACCTATGGGCTCTGCTCCTATTCGTCCTACTCCGGTGGTTCAATAGGATATAAGTCGCACTTCACCTTAAAACTTCACTGCTCTTTATCTAGATAATTAATGAAATAATTGTGTTTTGCCAGAGAGGGGAGGTGGAGGGGATCCAGAGATATTTACTCAGTTTACCTGAGTCTGGCACAAGGCAAACGGGAAGAAAAATAGGGATAAGGTTTTATTGCACCAATCCACCAAGTAGAGAGGGCCTGTCTGCCTGCCTTGAAAATCAGAATTTGAAATCCTGGCTTTAACCCAAGTTTGAACCCTGACCACTGGTGCAAGTGGGACATATGCAAATAGCTCAGCCATAAGGCAGGTTCCAATAAATAAAATGTATACATTAAAAAATCTTTTTTTGAACTGGAAACTTGGTGTTCAGGTACATGTATCATAGCGGTAGCTGTCTGTTATGAGTAAACTAAATTCCTTCAACACCTTCCTGCAACACTCTGCTAATCACTGCTGCTACTATCCTTCTCACTCTATGAGTACTTAATCCCCTACCCCTCACAAGGGAATTGTGACTATCAGAAGTTAATGGATACAAATCTGTGGCCCTTCGTTTTCCAAGCATTGCAGTTTGTCTTTCTGTTTTTCCACAGTCTTCTCTCTCTCTCTCTCTCTCTCTCTCACTCTTTTTCATTGTTTCTTTTTCTTTTGTACGTTTATTGTATTGACTTCTGTATTTCATTTTCTCTTGTAATAAACCCGTTGACAAAATGGCGGGTCTTCAAAGTCATTAATGGGGGGTGGGTGAAGAATCGTTTATTTTGACCGGCAAGGTTTCACTGCAAACTAAGGAGAGGAAACCTGCCTTGAAGACAGGATTGAAGCAGAGAGAGAGAGAGAGAGAAATTAAGCAGTGTCTATCCCTACAAAAATTACAGTAATAAGAATATCTGCTTTGAAATGTCATATTTGTGCGAAGAGGTCACATACAGTAATTTACCGTTTCAAAGAAGAAATTAAATACGTCAATTTTTGTTTTGGCCTGGTTAGTCTTCCACTTTTCATTCAGATGAAAAATGTTTCTACTGAAAGATAGCCACAGGCGTAGCTGAGGTAGGGGGTATTTGGAAACGGCCCTCAATGGATGGGGGCCGCAAAAAAGCTTTATAGATAGTAGTCCACCTACTGCATTTCTACTGACAAATCTCATTAAATGTTGGGGGGGGGAGGGTACCTCAAGGAGCCAAGACCCTTCCTGGCCCTCAAATCTGTAGCTACGCCTTTGAAGACATCCGTTTCTTTGTAAGATTTATTATTGTTCACAATGTTTTTTTCTTTTTGCATGAGAAATTTTTCTATGATTGATTTAAGAAGATTGATTGGTTTAGCAGCATATCAACCCTTGATGAGTCATTTAATGCCTTAATCAGTTTAAACTTAAACTAATCAGGGTTTTTTTTTTTAAAGTCTTGTGACTTTGGTGAAATATTATTTTTGTTTTAAATATATTCTTGTGATATTGGTGAAAGGTTATTTTTGTTTTAAATAAAGTCTTGCGGCTTTGGTGAAAGGTTATTTGTTTTTAAAAAAGAGTCCCTGTTTGAGGGGTGGTGGTGTCTTACCCCTCTTCAGGGTATGCAGTTGGTGTATTCTAGGCCCCAGCTGACAGGGCCGGATTAAGAAGAAAAGACTTGCTAGAGACTTTCAGGCTGTTTTAGCTGGTTGTAGGATGAAAAGGGATCCCGGAGAGTGCCCACTGGAAAAGTGCCCATGGACATTTTTCCTGATGGGCACTTTTCCAGATACCAAGGAAAAGTCACAAGAAAAAAAGAAAATTTAATATTTTAATTCATAGAAATAAAATAATATTTTTAATAAAAAAGTAATATTTTGATCAAGTGAAAGTTGATAAAAGTCAAAATTTATAGTAATAAAATAAGTAATATTTACTTTATTATTGCTTATTGTTAGCATTTACAATATTTTGGTCAGTTCCATCAACTAGGACAGGGGTTGGCAAACCTTATGGGAGGGGGGGTTCAGATTAGAAATGTTTTTATGTCTTGCGGGCCAAGGTGAATAAAAAATGGAGCCATGATCCTACAAGGCTTTGGAAACAGCTTTTTTTAATTACTTTAATGTTTTTCATTATGATAATTATCATATTCAATGAAGTTAGCGGGACGTATGAAATGAGGCCACAGGCCAGATTTGGCCGAGAGCCCGTAGTTCACAGCATCTCTAAGGAAAGGGGAGTTACTTAGCAGTACCCACCTCCTCTCCAAGTAACATGTGTCACATGGTACTGGTAGCAGAAAAGAATCCCTGACTGCATTTTTGAAAATATCAAATTCAAAAACTGGATTGATGCTGATCCCAGCCCAAAAAAGCCCCAAGAGAGTAGCGACAAGTAGGGCCTAAGAGAGGGATTTTAGAAGCCGGTACAAAGCTATTTTCTCCCCCCCTCGTTCTTTAGCCATCCTGTTTTCATTTACTAATAACCCTTTTAGCACTATTTTCACTAGCTGGTATACAATAGAGTCAACCTATTTTATTAATAGACATATTGTATCAACTTGTAAGTTTCGATACACAGCTCTACCCAAGAAACTTTTGGGTCCCCCTTTGCCCTGAGCCCTGTGATGCACCAGCTGCACCCCCTCTCAAAGGCCCTGGTGAGGAGTTCACTGTGACAAGAAATAATAGAGAGAGAAGCCATTTCAGTTAAAAGTAACAATCAAATTATTTTGCACAACTTATGAACACAGTGACATTCAATGTAATAGGTGGCCATTTTCTTTTAAATAAGGCTGGTTACATTTTTTAGGGGGAAAATTGGATGGTAAATACGTGCTTATTAAATCTTCTCTGCACCTCAAAGATTGTAATAAATATTCCTTTTATAATTCATGAAAATGATTTCATGTAAAATTTGGTAAATCTATTACGAAACAGGAATTAGTAATTGCTACTTTGGTTATAAATTCTGTCACTTGCAGGAAGAAGAAAGTCTGTTGAAATGTCAGCAGATTCCCTAAAGAAATCATATAGGAGAAGGACACTCCTGTCAAACCTACGACCTATGGGCTCTGCTCCTATCCGTACCACTCTGGTGGCCCATAGGATGTAAACCCTCAGTTTAAAGGGTGGGGGTCGACCCTGGGCAAGTCACACTTCACCTTAAAACTACACTTCTCAGGATGGAGGTTTACTCCGCACATTGGCCCTGCTGTCTATGGTGTGTATTTTGTGTTTTTAAGAAACATAATATATTGAAATTAATAGTGCTCAATATTTTAGTGAATAAATCAATAAAACAAAGCATATAACATTTTTATATTTGTTATGGGATTCACATGTGGCAATGAAATGGACTGTCAATCTGTAGCAAATCCCATAACAAATATAAAAATTTTATATATGATAATTAGAAAGAGATTTTATTAGGAACATATATTTGCTCGGCACCGATTTGACTCGGTTGTGAAATGAGCAGCTGAAATCTGTTAGTTTTGGAACAGAAACCTGTAGGAAACATTATATCACATGAACAAGGCTAGAGAAAATACTGATCAGGAAAATGAATGACCAGGACAAAGACATTGGCTCAAACAAATCCCTTAACAGTTTAAGTAACAAGACCATCGTCAAGTGGACTGACAATAGAACACAGAGATGGGTCAGTCAGATTCATGCCTTAATAGTTTAAGTAAAAAGACTATGGTCAAGATGACTGGAAATAGGACAAAGTGAAGTGAGGGTCAGATTCATGCCTTTATAGTTTAAGTAACAAGACTATGATCAAGATGACTGACAATAGGACAAAGAGAAGGAAGGGTCAGATTCTCCTGTCGAGAATCTTGTCCTCATTTGGTTTAATATTTCTATCTTGTAGAGAAGAGAAGTTATTAAAAATCTCAACTACTCAAGAACTTTACAGACACTTTGGATAATGCTTGGCTATAGTTTAGTGATAAGAGCAACAGACAATTGAGCACAAGGTCTAAAATTTGAATTTAATATATCCCCATATTGTATTTTGTCTGGAATTTATATCATATAGAGAAGAGAAGTTATTAAAAATCTCATCTGCACAAGGACCTTCTGGATGCCATGTATTTTAATCCTGAGGAAATGTCTTCCCAATTGTACACATTATACAAGTGCAAAGTTTATATTAAAAGAACAAGGAATCTTTTTAGTAGAGAAAGGCAGTTGAACTGAAGAAAAATTAGCTGCCCAATTTCCTGTATAAATTTCAAACTGGTTTCTTCAAAGCAAATCGTTACAAATTCCACACACACACACACACACACACACACACACACACACACACACAGGACAAATGATCATCTTACAGCTTTTTGTTTTTACTCTGGGTTTTTGTTTTTGTAAGAGAATTATTTTCACTGTTGTTTAACAGTTTATCTTCCCAGTAGCCATTCATAAACTTAGAAAGTTCTTTAAGAAATCATTCACATAAGATTAGTTACAAATTTTATTACAAGTCTAAACTGAATACTTGGAGAAAAAAGAATCCTGTTTTCCTGAGAAAGAATTAGAAGAATTTTGCTTAGAATCTCAAGTTATGTTTAGTTTAAGCTGGGAAAAAAAAGATTCTTTCCAAGTGAATTGAAAAAAAATGGATCCAGAATGTTGTAAGGAAAATTTGATAGGGGGGCAGATTTTTTTTATATAGATGTTCTAATTCTTTAAAAAAAATTTTTTTTAACATGTTCTAATTTTCTGCTTAATTAAACATGTTTACAGAACATGAAAACCTTGAAGGTTTCTTTATTTAACCCATTAAGGACCAAAGTTTTTTAAAATTTGTTTGTACTTTAACAGAAATAAATTGATGCCATAAATACACTTTGTATGATCTTTTGAGTCATGTTTTTTTTACCTACTATGTATATAGTAGTTTGGGCAGATACAAAGTACTGTTGAGTAATAATTCAAGTAAAGTTGATATGCCTTTATTGAAAATGCAAATTTAACATTATTGCATCTTTGAAAACACCTACTCTGTGTATAGTAGGTTGGGCAGATACAAGGTACTGTTGAGTAATAATTTAAATTCAACATAATTTAAAATCAACTCATGTTAAATTTAAAATTAACATAGTTGCATCTTTAAAAACACCTACTCTATATATTAATGTGGGCATCAATGGGTTAAGAAGAGTTCAGGGAGTTGATGGGGGGTGGGTGGGTTGATCTAACCAGTTGAGGAGGGTGGGGGCAGGCATAAATAAAGTTAAATGAACTGGTGGTCAGTTGATTAATGAACCCACTTGCCTAAGTGATTATATATCAGACTTACGAGCAACTGAATGGAATGATTTGAGAAGGAGAGCAGGGAGAGGGAGAGAGCAAAGAGAGAGAGAGAGCAAAGAGAGAGAGAGAGA
>VCCN01000783.1:545129-563815 GCA_006491835.1 Architeuthis dux | reverse complement strand
AATATTCATTAATTAAATTATGTTTTGATGGGCATTTTTCCTACCGTGATAAATTTGTGATGGGCACTTTTCCTCCCAGTATAAATTCGTGATGGACACTTTTCCTGATGGGCACTTTTCCGGATACCCTAATAGACACAATTAGTAATAGTATCAAAGTAACATTGCCTTTTATTTTATAAACTAGAGCAGAGCCTGTTCCAAAGGTGCATGTTTGGAAGAGGCAGCCTGTCATAATTATAAAATAATTTTGAATGAAATACTTGTGTGTAACCATTATTAGTAATTAGGAGTAAGTAACGATGCAAAATGTATTCTAAAGAGCGAAAGTCAAGGGAGATAATTTATGGAAACTATGAAGAAAGCTATGCAGATATTGTCACCAATGGAGAGTCATAAAATTCAGCATTTTTCTGACCCCTGCCAAAGGGACAGGGGATGATGGTGTGCCCTCCAGAACCTGTTGAGAGGCTAGGAGTATTCTTATGTTTTCATTTAATGTCCAACAGGAAGCTAGCGTTTTAGAGACGTGCGACGGCAGTAACACTAGGAGAGGCAGAGCATCCTTGTGTTTTTATTTAATGGCTGACATAAAGCTAGTATTTTAGAGATATAATTATTCTCATTAGATTTCTCGATAACTGCTAATCCAAACAACTTCAAACTCAACACTGCACTGCTTGCTGACTAATATATATCTGGCAAATGTCAACTTTGTACAATGGCCAGTACTGTGTCAAGTAATTACGGTGCATTAGATTTCTCAAGAACCACTGATCCAAACAACTTCAAACAGGACATTGCACTGCCTTCCATGCTGACTAATATATCTGGCGAATGTCAACTTCGTACAATGACCAGTTGTTGAGTAATCACAGTGCATACATGCAGAGATTACTTCAATTGTAGTGAGATATATATATTTTCTTTTTAAATCCGCACAAATTTAATTATTTTCTGAAACAAGCAGAACAAACATTTCTGCTTATAGAAAATTTAAGTTCAAAAATAAAGATGATGGATTTAAGTTATAGAAAAGAAAGTAAATGAATTTAAATAAAACATACAGGGGTTTCTTTGTTATCTAAATATTAATTTATATTATTACATCAATTTCTCCAGGGCACCCCAACAGCCCAGCAGTACACATGAAAGATAAAATTAAAATAAGTTCCTTTGACAGTAGATAATAGAAAGCTGACTGCGACCCCCATGAACTTTTTAGAGGGTTCTGAATGGGATAGGGATTCTATCATATGCTAGATTAGTTGCTGGCTCTGTGTTCGTGTCTGTGTAGGGGGGGGATGATTAATTGAATCTCTGACTGAATGGAGGGCCTTGTTCTGGGGCATGGATTTATTCTATAATGCATAAATGGCAGGCTTTTAGGGGTTTGGAAAGAAGGCAAGCTTTTAGAGATCTGGGGACAAGCCAGGCCAGTTCCTTACTTCAGGACGTGACCTCGTTGAAAAACAAAAATAAAATAAAAACTTTGGACATGAACAAGTTAATTGATTTAAAAACGAATGATAGAAACTGACTGTTTTGCTTAATATTGTCAGTGATTGTAAATAAAGAAAATGTTTCTTTCTACCCTAAAGGCCTTGACAACAGGCCATATCAATGGATAGAATAACATCTGTTCAAAAGTCATTATTGTTCTCATTTTATAAATCAGTATTGGATATTCTGTAGGTAAACATAATGACCGGAAGATTTTGAGGAACAGACCTGAGGCCCTTCTATTTTTGTATTTAGGTGCCCAGTGCATAACATTTCTTCGGGGCCCTTCTATTTTTGTATTTAGATATTATTTTCAAACAAATCAAAACAAAAATGAAACATTCATTAAATTATGATGTTTAATTTAATGTAAAGTCCTTTATTTATCAATAATCTATCTATGTAATATAATAAATCCTCAAACAAATTTAAACATTTTTTAAGACATTTGTTGTGGGGATCCTAAAATCTTGAGGCCCTGTGTATCTGGACTGTTTGCACTGCCTCAAGTAAGGCCCTGGGTAGAGGATGAATAAATTTGTTCAGAAGAAAAAATTGGAACAAGATTCCGTCATTTTATGTGAAGGACAAAATGGCATCAACATTCACCAAAAATGAAAAGAACAACAAAGTGAATGTTTGGTTTGAGCAAATTACAAAATATTCTTAACAACATTGAAGAAGGAAAATTTATTGAGAAACATAAATTGAACAATTTTAAATAAAATTATTTTGTTAAGAAAAGATTTTACTAACATCTTAAAAAGTAAAATTATGAACGAAAAAAAAAGGCGGGAGTAGTAACTTATTCATTGATCACCACATTTTCCAATTTTTTTTGTAATAAATTGGAATTTTAAATGATGTGTTCTAATTATTTTCGCTTGCTTTCTTTGAGTAACAGCTGTACAATTATAAAATTAAACTAATTCTTAGTATAAAGCTGTCTAATTATACGCAAAATAATGTTATTATTTGAAATTATTCTTTGTTGGCACTTAATAAATGGAAGAGGGTGGAATACTAGTAGTCTTATTGACAACAGTGGGGAATGACTCGAAAAGGTTGGGAACCACTGTTCTGTACTAACTGCTAGAACATGCTAGAAGGTCTGGACAACTAATCTATTCTCTGCCACCAAACACCTCCCAGTGCTAGACTGAAGGCCTACTTTCTATTTAATCTACAGAAACAGTCCTACCCTTGTATTAACAGAAACTTGTCAAGTGTTAGAGAAAGAAAGTAAGTTTGTATTGAAACTTCTAAATTCTAGAAGGCGGAACCAAAGAACCTGATGCTTTTTCGTAGAAGACCTTGTGTCGATTCCTCCTTTGAGTGAGTAGAAGCCACCTTGCCTGGGTGGAGTAGAAGCCAGGGACATGTAACCCGGATCTTAGCTGCGTAATTTCTCCGGTCATATCTAATCTTTGTTGCACATTTTTGATGCAGCCTTTCTCGAAGGCCATTTTCTAAAGTTAAATTTTGGCATAACAAGAATAAAAGGCATCAAAGTTTGTATTCAGATTTAAAAAAAGGAAAGAAATTAGTCACTCAACAGAAACCGTCACATGACTAATTTCTTTTGGCAGCATGCTGTGTTAGGGTAATCAATTTAAAAATTGGAAAAAGAGGTGATCAATCAATAAGTTTCTTCTCTCGCCTTTTGTTCGGCTGTAATAATTAAAAAAGTTTGAATTTTCAAAAAACAAGTGTGATGCTGCCGGACACAAACTAAGGAATCAATCTAGCATATAATTACATTCTAAATTGAACACCCCATTAAAAACCTATTTAGGGGGTGGTTAAAACAAAAACAAATGTTTTTCAAGACATAAGGAGTAAATGTTTCAATTTTCAGCCCTCTAGCTCCATTGGTGCAGCCTGTATGTCAGCGAGCCAGACCAGCTTAAAAACTGAAGAAACCAGTGTTGACAGTTTCTAACTATCTTTTGTTGGTCTCAAAATATTCAGGTGGGTGGGGGAGTTTACTTATCAGAAAATACAATGTGTATTTGCAGTTGTTTATTCAACTAAACCCACTTTGTAATATTAAATCTTATTCTTTTACTAGATGAATCATTGTCAATCATTCTTAACTTTTGACTGGTATGTTGGCGCCAAGTGATCAGTAGGAGGGGGGGATAAAGGATGGATTTAATGGTTAGATTTGATCTTCTGCCATAAGAGTTCTAGTAGCTCAATTGGTAGAGCAGTTGCTGTACATAGGCAGGCTTCCCAAAGTAAAAGGGATGCGAGTTTGAATCTCACTGAGAGCCTAATCCAGTTCTTGTAACCAAAATGATTCAGCATTATGAATTTTGACTAGGATTTTCGGTCATCGTAAATTTTAGTTGTTTTTCATCACATCTACTCGGATCATCAGTAGGGAGTAAATGGTGCGGATCAGAAATGAAGATTAGGCTCCTTAGAGTAGTTGTGATGAAAAACAACTAATATTTAGGATTAACGAAAATCCTAGTCAAAATGTCATAAATGGTGAATCATTTTGGTTACAAGAAGTTACAACAAAAAATCCCTAAGCATTTATGAAAAATTAAATAAAATATATCCTCTGAAATTGAATAAAGAAAAAGTCACATCCCGAGCACTCCCTAGAACCTTAACAACCAACATCCGGGTTTATCTTTTTGACCCCACACCAAATATAGCCATTGGCGTCCACACCTTTCAGTGGCAGTGGACACCCAGGCTTTTACAGATATTTGCAAAATAGCAAAATTGACTTCTTTTTAAAAAAAATACTTAATTTTGATATAAATAAAGGTATTAATCTCCAATATGAATTTCCTGTGCAATTAATTTTCTATGAATAGCTTCCAATTGACGCCATTTCCCCCTCAGTTAGGAACATCATCACTTTATTAAGTTTCCACCAAAACAAGTGTGATGAGGAAGGACACTCCCTGTTTTGTTATTTCAAACTTACTCTTAGGATCCGGACTGTCTGCTGTTTGAATCCTAGAGATAACAAAACGGGGGGGGGGGGGGGTTGATAGACATTCTGGCAAGGATTTTCAGTTTCTCCAATACCATCCAAACATGTCATTTAAAAAAAAGAAGAAAAAAAAGATAATTTTATTAGCAAAGAAATTCTAAGAAGTGACCAACAGACCCCCACAAAACAACTGCTATCAACCTTCACCAGAAAAGTCAGTTCTTTTCCACTGATGCCAAGTCTGGTTTGTTATTTATTGCTAAAACAATCCACAAAGATGGCTAAAATTGGCAACATTTTTCCATTTCCTTTATAACTAACTTTATAGCTAAAAATGTTATAAATTCATTTAAAAGCCCACTAATCAAATAAAATAACTATACACTAAGACTCCAGATTAAATTATTAATAAAAATTGTACATTTACTTTTATTAACTCTTGAAGTCCTAAAGAGCATGAGGCGGCACATAAACAAACATGGCCAAAAATCCTAAAACACACAAGGCCGCACGAGTCTTTCTTGCAATACTGCCAATTTTCACAACAATCTACCCACAAGTAAACATTTGAATGAACAAACCCTTTTTTAGCCATTTTCTGCTCAATCTTTACAGGACTGGACTTTGGACTTTTAACATCCTGTGGAAAATTTTCTGAGTTAAATCTTACTAATTTTTTTTTTTAATTTAAAAATTTTTTTTTTAAATGGGCAGAGATTTTATCAGATAAATTAGGAATAAAAACAAAAAAAAACAGACAGATCTAGCTGAAAAACGGCTAATTTGGCAACTCTGACTTACAACAGAAAAAGTAATTTTTTTTTCTCTGCACAAAGTTCTAGCAGTGTGACTGAGCCGAGAGAGTTTTCTGTCAGGGTTGACAGTCAGTGTCTATAATTGGCCAGCTGTTGGGCCATTTCTTTTTTCCAGTCATTGTCTGTAAACATTCAGTGAAAAGGTCAGGCTTAGGGTTAGGGGTCGGGGCAGGGAAGCTATGACAATTAGTTTACTTCATGTATAAAATCCGACCATTGATCTAAGGATTAAAACACTTGGAGACTGATTGGAAACTGAGATAGTGGTCAGAGTTCAAGCCCAGGTACAAGCCCAAATTTTGAATGCTGATTTTCAAGACATGCTGACAGGCAGACACTACCTTCTTGGAAGACTGGCATAATAATCCTTGTACCTCCCTTTGGTCTTGTGACAGACTTATTGGACACTTGAACAACCAATACTCTTAGATTATGACAACATACAGGGGGTGATTAATAAGTTTGTGTCCTAATGTACAAGGAGAAATGGACAATATTACCTCTCGTGCAGTCATCCATTACCTCAGTATCAAGGGCTGATCACCTAAGTAGATCCACGATGACATGGTGGTGACACTAAAGAATTTGATTGATTGGTGGGTCATTTAGTGCCAAATTCAGTTTCTTTTTGAATACACAATTCATGTCGACGAATTTGTGTAGACAAATTAATGTAGGCACATTTTTGTGGACAGTTTGTTGTCAAGGTATGGATATCGAATCTGTATTTTATATTTTTGAGTATAGTTTCAAAGGTTATTTTTTTTAACTAGAGTCTTGCGACTTTGGTGAATGTTTATTTTCTTTTTAACTAGTCTTGGTGAATAAAAAGGTGGCCTGTTTGGGGGGGGGGGGTCTTACCCCTCTGCAGGGTATGCAGTCGGCGTATTCTAGGCCCCAGCCAACAGGGCCAGACTTCAAAGAAGGATGCACCTTCATACAGCATGGTTAAAAAGTAAGAAACTGAATAGCGATAATGTTCGTTTTCCAAACAATTGCTAACTATCAAGTTTTAATTTTCAAGAACAAAAATAAAACAGTTACGAACTTCAAATTTTCAGTGTATTCATTCAAAGAGTTGAACTGTATGTGAATTTAGTTGGAACTGCGTAACTGATGTCCTTGTGCCTTAAACTACAAACTCATCAATCACCATTTTGTATACACTGGTTTATTAATATCAACCAGAGTGATTTCATATTTTTACAAGCAACGGTTAAACATTTGTGACAACGGTGCTGACCACAAGATCGAACCGAAGACCTCTGCCCAACCACAGCCCAAAAGACTGTGTGGCAGCATCCGGGCTTCCTGCTGATGGTTTGCTGCGCCAGACACTTCGCATATGGCCACTTGAATCATTTCTTAGCAGGATATAAGTGGCCGATTATGAGGAGTGGAAACAATTCGCTTTTGTCTGTGGTTAGGAGAACATTGTTGGTGTGGAGTGATTCGAGAGAAAACAGTGCGTTTTCCGGTGTTGTGCTGAAAGAAGTTCCCTCCAAAGAGGTGTCCTGTGAAAGAGACTGCGGTCCACCCGCCCCCGTTTTAAAAAGACCTTTTTACTACAACATTTTTCACAGAAAATCTTTTTTCTTTTTCTCACAATTAGCAACCGAATTTGACCAACTTAAAAGACATCAGTGCAGGGGTGTCTGCTAGGAGGGGTGGGTGGGTGGCAAACACGACCTTTGCCCCCCCCCCCTCCTGGATCAGGCCTTCTCACCGAGGGCGAAAGGTTTGAAAGTTGAAACCTTATAGATAGATTTATTGATTTGTTTAGTCGCATATCAACCCTTGATATGCGACTAAAAGTCATTTAATGCCAAAATCATTTTAAACTTTCAACTTGCGACTTTGGTAAAAGCTTGTTTTTTTTAACTAGAGTCTCTGTTTTGGGGGGGTCTTACACCTCTGCAGGGTATGCAGTCGACGTATTCTAGGCCCCAGCCGACAGGCTGAAACCTTATAGATGCCGGGGATCACTATGAACAGCTTAGGACGAGTCACAGGTTAGGATCTCCCTAGTCCTTATCCGACAACTAACTGATATCCAGATATACACCCCGCCCCCTGGAATATATCCTTTTGTCCCAACCAACCCCTGGAAAAGTGGCAGCGGACACCCATCCATCAGTGTCCCTTTTCGCAACACTCCTTACAATGCTGAAACGAGGAAGACTGCGCCAATCTTCCCATAAAGTGTCATAAATACGAAAAGACTTTCTCCCAAAGAAGATAATTTATTAATTCCCTTAACGATGTTCTTATCATTACCAACTCTCTGGGTATCTTCGCAGGGAACTGAACTGAGAGGTGGAAGAAAGAAAGAAAAAACAAACTTTTCTTTTTCTCTATATTTTTAATTAAAATATATTTGCTCCAATAATTCGGCTTAACTCATTTGGACTTTTTAGGTGAAAAAAAGTCAAGCCCAAAATAAAGGGGTGGGTGGGGGGCACTGGTGAACTTTGTTAGGTCCATAAAAATCATTCTTGCCGACTCTTCCTCAGCATGAATAGATGTGACAAACCAGAGAGGCAGATGATCTTGTTTTACATAACATCAGTTCAGTAGATTTCAGATTTCAGATTTCTAATGCCAAAAATGGCATAAAACATAAAAAAAATGTAAAAAAATAAAATGATGGGATGATAAAAAAAGATTCTTTTAATAAACAAGTTTAATTCACCTAAGTAGTGCCCTTACGCTGGCTACATCTTCAGTCGACCCTGCTTGGGTTCCACATATCACATTACTGCTATTTGACCTGTTTACGATATATGAATTAGACTTAGAGGCGACAAGCATCACTCACTTCACCCTGCGCTATTTTACTTGTAGTTGGGGGGAGAGATGAATTCATGCCTTTCCCAAGGACATTAATGAACACAAACTCTCAGCCAGAGTTTGAACTTAGCTTGTTGAGTCCACCTAAGCCAAACAAATATTTTGCAAATTCTTTCTTTAACAAAACCCTCATAGGACTTGAATTTTTTCAAACAAAAAATAAATATTCAAATGGTTCTTCGGACGATTGAACTCCTTGTTGTTTGTGTTGCAAACAACGTTTCGGTCGATCCATTCTTTGTCCTTCAGGTGTAAAATCTGAGTGTGATGGGGTAAACAGGTTTTGTTTTTAAAGGGGGTAACCCTTATAACACAGGGCCCAGACAAGTGCGGAGTTCAACCCGATGTGGCTTCTGCTTCTCAACAGAGCTAAACCCGACAAGACAAAGACACAGAAACACCTGGGCCTATACGCAAACTACGCTACAGCATAGGGCCCAAGACATTGAAGGGACCCCAAAATAAATAGCAATTTAGAAATGTATCACTACTACTACAGGGAAAATGAATTAAACAAGAAAACTGTCAAAATAAGAACATTCCCTGGTGTGAAGCCTGAGCACTCACTATAATTGTTAAGATATTGTTAATAATATCTTAAAACTTAATAAAAATGTCCTAACAAATATCTCTTTAAAAAATGGAATGAATATATTACACATTAACACATGACAATCCACTTTATTCACACGATTGACAGATTGCATTACTTACTTAAAATTATACACAAAACGGGGGGTGGGTGTGGGGAGAAAAGATGGTTCAAGAGGGGGGGGTCCTATATTGCTAATAGCCTAGGGACCCTGGTATTTGTTAATCTGGCCCTGGATGTACTACTATTTACCAACTGCCCTGCTATTTATCCATAGCTGGGAAGGGTAAGGAAGTGGATTCATGCCCTTCCCATGGTCATTAGTGAACAGTTCAATGATTCAATTCTCCATGCCGTTAACCATAAGGTCACATGCACCACTACTTCAGCGAAAGCACGGTATTAAAAACAGCAAAGCTCAAAAGTCTGAAAAATATACAGAATAGTGAAACTACTTTATCTCAGAATTTCAGAAAACAGTCCTGCGTTGGAAATTGGGTTTGAGAACTAGTTATACGGTAAGGCTGGTAAACACTGTATTAAAAACAGCAAAGATCAATAGTCTGAAAAATATACGGAATAGTGAAACTACTTTATCTCAGAATTTCAGAAACAGTCTAGTAATGGAAATTGGGTTTGGAAACTAGGTATACAGTGATTCATTAGTAGATATTGAACATACAAAAAAATCAGGAAATTGAGAAGTAGGGTTACGCCGTTTCCACCACTCAAAACCGGCCTTGATTTGGTAGCCATGTTTTCACTTGCGTAGTAAATAGCAATCGCTACAATCAGTATTTCTTTCTTCCTACTTCCTCCACAAAAGCCCCACCTTCAATGAAGTAATAAAGAGTAGGATTGGTGAGGAGGAGGAGATAAACTGTGGGTGGGAGTCCAAGATAGCCGAGTGCCCTTTTCTCTCCGGGTGATTAACAGTCCAATAATGTCCTCTGATAGTGGAAGTCAAAAGGGTATATGCGGGGGTGAGGAGGAGGCAGGAGCGAAACAGGTAAACATTGTAGGAGGGGGAGAAGAGAGGGAGGTGGGAGTACCAGAGGTAGGAGATGGTAGACATGGCGGGGTGGGATGACTAGAAAGGTTCAAATACAGAGAAAGAACAAGAGAAATGTTTCTTACAATAAATTGTATGAACAGATTTGTGAATGAAAATAGTATATAGTTATTGAGGTTACCTTAGTCTGGCACAAGGCCACATAATAGTGGAGCACCCAGTGAGGGTCATTCTCATTACACAAGCAACAGCCTGTGACTCAGCTTTACTAAGCACTGATCCAAAACAGGTGTCCCAATAGAATAAGAAAAAAATGTGGAGAAAAGAACAAAAATTGAGAGTTAAGGTGAGAAAAAAATAAAAATAAGTATGCCAAGGGAAACTATGAATCACCGCCAGTGTCTGAATTTTCAAAAAAACAAGCGGCACAAACTAGTGACCAATTTAGCATAAACTTACATTACATATTGAATCCCCCTCTAAAAACAAAAAAAACATTTTCCCTATTCATTGGGGGAGTGTGTGTGTGTGTGTGTGCAAAATTTCAAGTTTCTACTATGAACAGTTAGGGCTGGGTGATGTCCGGATACATAGATATAAATGTGAGAACACATGAATAATCTAAACCCAGCAATAAACCAGTGTTGTGGGTAGCAGTGATTAATAAGGAGAAAATGAAATAAAGACCGAATTAACATGGAAGAATTAACTGCTACGAGAAATCCTCAGTGGCATGGACAGTCGAATGAGAACAATCTACCCCTCCCCCCCCCACCTGGCCGAAACTATAACAACAACAAAGATAGGGACACTAGTGTGAGTAAATCAGTGTATAATATATTTGTAAATTCATTAAAAAATATAAACTGATTTTATCATCTTCCATCTTGTTTTTTGCTATAATTTACTAGAGAACTTTCTTGAAAGAAAAAAAATTCTTTTTTTTTTATTGAGACAATCTGAGGTGGGTGAACAGGTCAATACCCCTCCCTTCCATTTGGAAAAGTAGCAGCAGACACCCGTGTGTAAGGACATGACATAAGATCCATTTTGGAAACTTATATTTGTTTCAGCTGTGAACATGAACATGTCATCTGAAACAAATATAAGGTGGGCGCCGGTTAGCTGAAATGAATACATAGGTTAGTGTTAGTAATATTGTCTATCTCCCCCTCAAGTCTTTGTTGGGTATCGAAGCTGATATTATTCTTTATTTTCTTAACAAATATTTTAATATACATGGGTGTCTGCTGCTACTGTAATATTGTCTAGAAAGGACCCCAAGCAGAGAAAATGGTGGATATCTAATTTCTTAACCACTTAAATGCAAATGACTGAAATTTCAGTCATTGCAGTTCTATGGCTAACTCGATAAAACACAATAAATTTCCTGTTTTATTGTGATTGAGAGCAACTCAGTTTTATCTGTGAGTCAGAGCTTTCATCTGGCAATGGATTACCAACAACGGATAACTTGCAGTGTATTATCTTGCAATGGACAAGGGCTTTTATCTTGCAATGGATAACTATTACTCTTCACCACCACCCGCAGTTGATGTGTTAAGTACATTTAAATAATGTTTAAATGACTCATTATTTGTAGTGATTCCATCCCGAGGGTAACAGTCCACTTGGGCACAGACGTCTGGTCTCGTCCCTATGATTATTTTTTCAGTAAATACCACCATTTTCACTACCAATTTCTCAACAAAGCATGCTTATGAAATAGGGAGAGCTTTTAAAAGCAATAACCACAAGTTCAATGATGTGTCCACCATCCTTACATCCATATTTCAAAGAGATTCTAAACGAAGTAGTAGTAGTAGCATTACTAGTTGTGGTAGTAGCAGGAGAAACAGGAGGATGAAGAGGGAGATGAGGAGGATGAAGAGGGAGATGAGGATGGTTAACTCGAATGTCTGGACCAAGTTTCATATCAATCCAACATGATACGGCTGAGAAAATTGATATTTAGCATTACTAGTTGTGGTAGAAGTTGCAGGAGGAAGAGGAAGATGAGGATGGTTCACTCAAAGGTCTGGACCAAGTTTCATATCAATCCAACAGGTATATGCTAGTTGTCATATACAATACATATTTTGGATAGTTTTAAGAGAAAAAAAAAACAAACTCTTCTTTTGCCATGTCTTTCAGTTTCCCCTTTGCCTGAACAGATTAAATGCGAATGACTAAAATTTCAGTCATTGCACCAATAGTAATAACTATTACTCTTTGCTACCTGCCATAGTCAATGGGTTAATAGTAAGGCTCGACAGAAAACGAATAATAATTGAAGCACAGAATGTTGTAAACAGATTAGAGATAAAGCCAAGAGGATGTGACGCATACAATGCAACATCTGGTGGGAGATTTTTCGTTGGTTAACTCTGTGTAATGGCGTATTGGGAATTTTGAATCTCAGAACTTCATTTATAAATACAAAATGTCAAAACATAAATATTTGGCAAATGGTGTACGTCTCGAAAAGGAAAAGATCAAGAAGGAAGAGGAGTGGGGGTCGAGATTGTGCATTCCTCGATTTGACCCGTAGCAAATCTGGCCGGGAAGGACACCATTTCCTCCTTTGCAGACAGAGAATCTTCAGTTCTTTCAAACATTCTTACCCAAAGATTCATCTACTAGAGAGACAGAACACACTAGTGGAACTATATATTTTCCATAGCAAATTGAAAAAATAAAGCAAGCAAATTAAAAAATACGCCAAGCAAATTAAAAAATACGCCGAGCAAATTAAAAAAAATGTCAAGCAAATTAAAAATCCACGCCACGATTCAGTTCATTTGAATTTTAAATTTGCTTGGCATATATTTAATGTGTTTGGCATATTTTAATATTTGCTTGCTGCATTTTAAAATTTGGTTGCCATATTTTTTAATTTGTTTGCTTTACTTCTAAATTTGTGTGGGAAAAGGTATAGAAAGCACTCAGAGAGTGCATAGCACTGCCAATGCTGTACACTAACTAAAAACCGAATGAAAAAAAAATATTAAAAATCAAGTGAGTGCATTGTATTTAGTTACTTCCCTTGAAATTTCAATTCAGCCTTTTAATTAACTGCTGGTTTACAACCTCTTTTCCTTCAGAATAATAAAAACATTTGAACCGAAAAGAAATTCCTGGATCCGCCCCAAAATTTAATCACTTCCTTCTTAGCCCATGGCCAACCCTTTCACAAAATGGCATTGAAATTCATTGAAAGCTTTTGGAGATATTGTATTGACAGACAGATGGACGGACATACACAAGTGAATACATATACCTCTTCCAACTTTGTAGCCAGAGGAGAAATAAGGGGTCATGTGACAACCCTTAATTATCTCCTAACTCTCTTGACTAAAAAAGACTTCCTCCCAGATGGCGCCAGGGGTAAAAAAAACTCCTTTACAAAACTAGAAAGCACTCAAGAGAGTGCATACCTTTTTCAATACTAATAATAAAGATTGATTTATGTATAATTTTAGCTATGGGGGCGGGGAGGAGAGGTGGATTCATACCTTTCCCAAGAGTATTAGTGCAAAGAGGACATAAACAGACTCGACCAGAATTTGAACACAGGTTGCTGATTCCATTGTCCGCTACGGCAATCACAATGTCAGTAATATTCACCCAAACAGAAAGAAAATAATTTCAAATCAGGACCAAAAAGATATTTTCTCTAGAACAGCTCAGACAAATCTTTTGCACCCAAACAACATACATAATATGTAAACATGTTACCAAAACTGAGAAACCAACTGATGATCAGATTTAATCAAAAACTTTTCAGAATCGATTTAGTGAATAGAAAAAAAAAATAGACTAGCATTCCAAGGGAAATTATGAATCACGGCCACCCATATATGCTGTACTGGGGATGATCAATTAAAAGATTTTCTGAATTTTCAAAAAACAAGCAGGCAGAAACTAGTGACCAATTTAGCATAAGCTTACAGTGAATTGACCCCCCCCCCCACTAAACATTGAGGGGAGTGTGTATGTGTGTGTGTGTGTGTGTGTGCAACATTTCAAGTTTGTACTATAGGGCTGGTCGAAGTCCAGATACATAGATATATATAAATGTGTGAACACATGAATAACCTAAACGTTTGGTAGTGGTGATTAAAAGCAAATCCTATATATTAATTATTCTACTTGTTCGCTTTGACAACACAACTCTCTTTTACCCACTCATGATGTGTGAAAGGAGCGATGTCTACAGCCCTCTACTCCTCCCTTGCAATGTAATGAACAAGGGTAAGAATGGAAGAGCGTACTTATGCTTGAATGGAAGCAAAAAGTGACTCAACCTTCGCTATAACTGTCATTCATTCTTTACTCCTCCCTTACAAGTCTGAAGCCTAAAAATTAAGTTATAGTAGTAGTAGACCACAGGAATATAGACAGATAGAAAAAGTAAACAATAACAAAAAGTAACAGATGTATTAGTTTCTTTTGCCTTTGAATGTTATTAATAATAATTCCATAGATAATAAATTACTTTAACAAAATTATATACTTTAATTGCAGAAATATATATGCAAGAATAATGATGACATCTTAATTGTCAACACCCGTAGAATTTGCATGGGTCCAGCTAGTTGATTTGATTCATTGAAAGAAAAGGTTTGTAAAAAGCTGGATTTGTATACCCGCAAAGCCAGCAGGATGTGGGGAGAAGATAAATTCACTCCCTGTGTGAGTCGTCGTCACGACTACGACTACGACTACGACTACGACTACGACTACGACTACTACTACTACTACTAATACTACTAATACTACTAATAATAATAATACAAAAAAAAGGTTGGCAGTGTATGCATCTATCGAGGACAACTTTCCGTTCAATGTGAGAAATAAGTATGATTTGTTTGGAATGTGAACATGTCCTTTCTGTCTATACCATTCTCAGTTTGGTTGCTATAGCTACCCCAGACAACCTTTACGTCACGTAGAGAGAGCCAAAAGGGAACCGGTTCATAAAAACGACTCTCAGGGTGGACAATGCAGCAAGAGTTTGTGTGACACAATTTTATCTCCCAATTTAAACAGATTCTTCAACACATATTCAAAACGTGTGAGATGAAAAGGGGGAAAACACTTCACTGCGATTTTCCTTCAGTTTAGAAGGGGAAAAAAAAAAAAATGGAAGGAAATGTCATTTTCTTGTGGTTAAAATCTCAGCTTATAAGGGCGGGATGCGAAAATGAAAGGTTCTTAAGCTACCCAGGTTTTTGTGCTCTTCCATGAAAACCAAAGTTAAAAGAAAATTGAATTTTAATTTATTAAATACTTGACAGGATTTAAAAAGAACAAACTTTCATACAAATTTGTATCTGTGAAATCAGGGCTTCTCAAACTTTTAATTTGTGACCCCTGTTGATGAGACAAAATCTTTTGCAATCCCTCACTCATTGTTATAAAAGCAATAGGTACTAGGACTATATATTAGTCTTTAGTCATAATCTAACAGTAACTAAACGTAGAAACAAAGACCAACTAGCATTCCAAGGGAAATTATGAATCACCACCACCCATATATGCTGTGTTGAGGATGATCAATGAATAAGTTACTTCTCTCACCTTTTGTTGGGCTGTGATCACTAAAAGAGGTCTGAATTTTCAAAAAAATAAGCGGGCACAAACTAGTGACCAATTTAGCATAAACTTACATTGCATATTGAATGCATCTTTAAAAACCTATTTGTGGGAATTTAACAAAAAAAAAAAAAGCTGTGTTGGGGGTGATCAATTAAAAAGTTGGAAAAAGGGGTGATCAATGAATAAGTTACTTCTCTTGCCTTTTGTTGGGCTGTGATCACTAATGGTCAGAATTTTCAAAAAAACAAGCGGGCACAAACTAGTGTCCAATTTAGTATATTGAACCCACCTCTAAAAACATACTATGGGGGGAATTTTCAAAAAACAAAAAAAACATTTTCCCTACTCATTGAGGGGAGTGTGCATATAAAATTTCAGATTTCTACTATGAACGGTTAGGACTGGGCAAAGTCCAGATACATAGATACATATAAATGTTAGAACAGATGAATAAGCTAGACCCAGCAATAAACCAGTGTTGTGGGTAGCAGTGATTAAACATTGCAACGCATTCATAATTTATAAGTTTTACTGTGTTTATCATGAAAAAAAATTAATTACTTTCTAAAAAATAAATTACTATAATGTAAAAAGCGAAATTTATATTTATAAAATTAGCGAATATCATTGACCTGTTTTACAATAAGCTCCAGAAGGAGTAAACTTTTATATAGAAATTAAAAAAAACTGTTACAAAATTATTCTTCAAAAAAAGATTTTCCAATATTTCGGCAACCCCCAGTAATCTTAACACAACCAGTGGGAGGGGTCCCGGCCCCTACTTTGAGAAGTCCCAAGTTAAATAACCACATGAATAAATTTTGGCATATTTGGTTAAAAAGAAATTTCTAGAATCATATTTACTGTGAGTCGACTTTTATGCTTGCTTAAGTATCATTCCATGTGTTTTTGTCTTTAGTTTACGGCCAAAGTAAATTTCTTAAATTCCCCCCCCAAATAATCACTCTCCCCAAAACTAAATTGGAACTGTTTGAAAGATTTGCTTGCGACAGACAGACGAAGTGTGGCTGAATAGTTTTTATTTTTTTATAATTTGTTTCCATCAACAAACAAACTGGCATGTGCCAAGCCTATTCTGATTGCCGACAGCTTTCTGATGTCTTCTCCATATTGGAGGGCGGCTGACATCCATTAGTCGGATGCTTTGAAACCATCAGCCCTCTCCCCTCCAACGCCCTCCAGCCACGGAGGGAGAAAAGATGTGAAGAGGGCTTGAAGTGGTGCTCTGGGGTTGAATTTGCTCTTCATGCTTTCGACACTGAAGCCATCGAGTGTGAAACAAAGCAAAACCAAAGGCGCAGAGATTTCTAGTGACTTTTGAGTAATTACAAACACGTTTTCGGAGATTTATGAGTTCCTCATTAAATAGAAAAAACAAAAAAATCTTGTCGTTCGGTTATAAGTAAAAATGAAATAGTCTGCTGGGCCTGATTTAACATTGATGGGGCCTGAGCAGGGCTCCAGACTAACTTGTTTCACCACTGTCCCAAAAAATAATTTTAACTGTCCCGAAGGAAATGTAGACAGTCCCGAAAAACAATTTTAGTTTTTTTTAAAAAAGGTATCTCTCCGACACGCCTCTGGGATGGAGGTGACTTTTAAAAAAAAAAAAATTTGTAAAAATTTAAAAAAAGAAGAAATTTCTTTTTTATATAAAATCACTTCTGTCCCGGAGGCATCCCAGAGAAGATTTCTGTTCATCCCGAAAGCATTTTTACTGTCCCCGGGACGACATGACAACGTTAATTTTGAGCCCCGAGCCTGAGTGCATAACATTTAAATGGAATAGGTGAACTACTATTTATATAGTTAATTTATCGCGGAAACATATCTCTCAATCAAAAATTAAATATTGGAACCGCCATAAAATTGAATTACTTCTTCCGTAGCCCATGTTTTTACCCTTCCACAAAATTTCATTGAAATTTATTGAGTACTTTTGGAGATATCTTGTGGAGAGAGACGGAAAGACATAACCAAATACATATACCAACTTTGTTGATAGAGGTAATAAACCAGAAAAATAAAAATTGATAGTTTATAAATCAGACAAATTGAAATAAATATGAGAAACAAAATAAAACTACAGAAGCACTCAGAGAGCGCATGCGGCTTCCAATGCCAATGTCACTAAAAACTGGATGAAAAATCAGGTTATATATTGCAGGGGAGGTAACTGTAAAAGATTCTTGGATCGGTCCAAAAATGTAATCAATTTTTCTTTAGCCCATGGCTAATGTTTATATATGTATGTTTTAATATTAATAAACATGCTGAAGTAGAAGCCTTGTTTCCGGTACCGGAAGTGAGGGCCCGCAACTGGTAAGAGTCTCTCTTTGACCAGCGACTATCGACCTGAACACACGCCTCTTTTGTTCCTCCCTTCTTTTTCTAAAGACAGCTAAAGATGGCTCTAATCAAACACGTTTAACCAACACAGCTAAACACAGAAAATAACAAACAACTAACAAAGAACACCCTTTTGCCCAGCGGCTATTGCCCTGAACACCCGTGTCTTTGTTCCTCTCTTCTTTTTTTTTTTACACAGCTAAATACGGTTCTAACCAAACATGTTTAACCAACACAGAAACTAACAAACAAAGAACACAAAGACATAATAACTTCCCCAAAATGTCATTGATAAATTTTGGAGATATTGTGCAAACAGAGATATACCTACGATGCAGGGAGGTAATTGGAAATAAATCCTGGATCCACCACAAAACTTATCAATTCTTCCTTAGCTCATTGCCTACCTATCCATAAAATGTCATTCAAATCCATTGAGAACTTTTGGAGATATCATGTAGACAAACGGACAGATACAAGTTAATACATATACCTCTCCCAACTACAATGAGTTACCTCCGACTATATTTTCATTCCTTGCTGAATACAAAAGGAATACAACAAGTACGACTTTTGGAGATATCATGTAGGTGGCCGGACAGACACGAGTGAATACATATACCTCTTCACACGAGTGAATACATATACCTCTTCTAACTACGTTGACAGAGGTAAATAAAAGTTAATGGTTTATAAATAAGGCAAATTGAAATAAACATGAAAAAACAAAAGAGAAATCCAGACATTTTGGCCTGACTGGCAGGGCAACACAAGATGGCTGAACATCTGGTAGGGAGAGATTAGATTATAAGGGAAGATGGTAAAGTAATAACACTGAAAGGATCAAGTGAGACACATTATTACCTTCATTAGAAGATTATAAGAATCTTGGGACTGCTTTGTCCATAAGACAACTCTCCTGCTAAATAATCTGATCTCTCACTTCAGATTTTCAGGCATTTATATTGTGTGTGTGTGTAATATATA
>VCCN01000783.1:495918-512416 GCA_006491835.1 Architeuthis dux | reverse complement strand
CGCTGCCACTTTTCGCGGGGTGGGGTGGGGGGATATATTCAGGCGGAAAGGGTAAAAAGGATATCATCCGGATGTCGGTTTTCAGGTAAGGGACTCCCGAACTAGGGAGTTTTAGCTGTGACAGCTCATAGTGACTCCTTGATCGCCGCCTCTATAAGGTTCCAACTTTCAAACCACTTCTCCCTGAGTGAGAATCCCCGATGGGGGCAAATGCCATGCACCCCCCCCCTCCGTGGATCACCACGTTTAATGTACAGTCCTTTATGGATCAATAAGCTATCCAAAGATAGGTTAGGTTATTGACCCATAAATGACTGTTCGTTAAACGTTACGTAACATATCTATAAATTAACATAATAAACCCTCGAACAAATTTAAACATTTATAATGAAATATTTTAAAGACTTATTTTAGGGGCTCCTAAGATCTTGGGGCCCTGTGCAGATGCACCTAAAACCTAGTAAACTCCCATATCATTAATCACACAGCAAATATAACCTACATTTAGAATCATGTAATTGTTCGGCCCTTACACCGGAGGAAACGTGTATAATTATGTTAAAATACAATATTAATGTCTTACACTATTAAGAAACAGAAAGAAGTCTGTTGTTTTCGTGAGCTTTAAAACTGCTGCATGACCAGGACAAGCTAAACTAAAAGTTAAAACTTTATTTGCCGCGTGAGTAAACTAGGATTTTCTTTTTAGACTATCGTTTTTCTTTTAATTAACATGTTGAATGCCTTTTTTCGGATCACTTTCCCATTAGACTGGTTATGGGGAAGTGTTAATGTGAATCCTTTCCGGGTGGGGGGGGGTATGTTAAAGTGGTCATTTTGATGAAAGGGGTCACTTTAACACCCCCCCACCCTTAGACTGCTAGAAAGGAGAGGATGTTCAATTCATAAAACTTAGGGGAGGGGTGGGGGAATGTGCAAATGGTCACTCTAGGGCGGGGTGGGTGGGTGTTTTAAAGTGATCCATTTTGAATGATTGATTGAATTCTGAATTATAATGAACCAAATTTGAAAGTTGAATTATTTGGTGGTGCTATCTTTTTTGTTGTGACAAAAACGAACTTGAACCAGAACCTCCTTTAAAGTATTTCGCTCAGGGCCTCCGAGAGGGAGGGGGGCAGCCGGTGCATCGGACCGGGGCCAAGAGGTCCAAAGGAGGGTGGGGCAGCGAGTTAAACTTCCAAGTTGATACGATGTGTAAAATAGGTTGACCAGTGTTGCCAACACAAAAATATTTTCGCGCTAGTTTGACTGTCAAAAAGAGCTAAATGTTTAAAAATAGCCAGAAAATGGCCCAAAACGGCCAAAATGTTTTAGGCGCAAACGAGCTAATTTAGCGCTTTTTGCACTGCCAAAACAAGAAACGCGCTAAATTGGCAACACTGGGGTTGACTCGTGTTTACCTTCGAGCGAATATAGTATGGCGTGCTAAAAGGGTTATAAAAACAGGATGGCTAAAGGACGAGGGTGTTTGCGCAGTGAGAGTGCGGGGGCCCGAAAACAGCTTCTGAAATTCCTCTCGGAGGCCCTGATTTCGCTTAAGAGCTTTTTTCAAGTACATCCACTTGTTCTTATATACAAAAATAAAACAAGAACGCACGTAGATACTTGTGAGAGGTTGTTTTTTTGTTTTTTTAAATCCTAGTTCACTCACGCGTCAAATGTAACCTTAAAAGGTTAACTTAGTGAACCACCAACCCTAAACCGGTTTACATTATTATATTCTATCAAAAAAGATAAGAAATACACATGCGGCAACATGGCGATTTATTAAGATAAAAAGACTTGACGTAACAAATATTAAAATATTTGATTTTTAATTATACCTTTTTGCGCCGAATTTGGAACTCTAAAATAGTAATGTAAAGTTGGTCATTATTTGTCGCGTGACTAAACTAGGACAGGACTTCAGTGATTTTTTAAAAATATATTTTATTTTGAATTTTACAGCTTACATGACAAATGAAATGGCAAAAAAATGAATTTAAGAGAAAAAAAAATCGACGACCAGGTTAAGGGTGAAAGTGAAACTCGATAAATAAATATTCAACCAATCAATCGTCGTGAATGGGGAGTAACATAACACAAGAGGATTCATTCATTCCTTAATTCAACAGGTGTCAATTACCTCTTGAAGAGAAGATCAAACCGGTTGAAGTCCCGAACCTAATATCTTATTCTATATAATATCGGATATTATTAAATACCTAAAAACTTCTAACAAGTATGGCTTTTTTTCCTTACACAGTAATGGGGCACTCAGTGAGGATCGAACTCATAGTAATAATGATCAGCATAACTAGCTTGTTAACCATTACGACACTGATTGGGAAATTAATAATTTCATGAAATCACTGAAATGTTCTGGGATTTCACAAAATCCCTAGGGATTTCATGAAATCGCTAATTTCACAATCTTACTGTAACATTACAAATTTATTCTGACGTTGTTGGCAAAAATGTAGTTAGATTCCTAGAAAAGAAGGGCGAAGAAATCATGGCAAAACTTAGCGAAGGTGGTCCCGATTGAAATCCCGCTGACGTAGCGGGTGTGAATGTGAAAATATCACATCCGCGCGCACACTCGATGTTAAAAATGGCGCATAACAAAAAAAAAACAACAAAAAAAAGAAGAAAGAAATAAGAGAATCTAATCCATGATAGAAAAACAGAAGTAAAAATACATGAATCATATTGTTACTGCTTGCTTCGCTTCATAAATTTCCGACAGATCGCATATCTGCTTGCTTGACGTCACGTGATGTCCAATCGGGACCACCTTCGCTAAATTATTGTACCATATTTTTCAACAATTTTATTCTGTTGTCGTTGGCAAAAAATGTGGTTAGATTCTTCGAATTGGGCACAAAAATCATCTCGAGTTTTAAGGAAACCGAATATTTCTACCTACACACAAATGTCAAAAACTAAGTGTTGTTTAAGGAAGTCTAGGAGTGGCCCGTTTATTTTTTCCAACAACACAAAACCTTTCCTGTTTTTAAATGTTTTATCACTCACTCTTTCCAAGGGACTTCGTTGACAACCTCTGAAAACGGTACAAAAGAAATAGTGTTTTTCTTATTTCAATTTCAAAAACCGAAAAAGCAAGAACATTTGAAATCACGACATCAAAAAACCTAAAAGACCCTCTGGTGATGTCTGATAAGACTCGGGTGTGAGAAGAAGTTTTACGGTTTTGTCCACCTAAATGAAGAAACAAGATTTTCAACTTGTCAAAAATACGGAAGTGTTCGAAAATTGAAAATAAAAATATACAGTTTTAATCAAGATTGTAAGGTTTTTACTTTAAGTTATGGATTTGTTTGACATATCCTGTAAACATTAATGATGATCAGAGGCGTAGCTAGAGAGGGGAGGGGTTTGATTTGTGGGCCCGTCTCCTTGAGAGCCCCCCCACCCTCTTAGTGTAGTGAGATTTGTCAGTAAATGCAGTATGTGAAAGCTTTTGGTCCCCCTCGATTGTTTTCAAATACCCCCCTCCAGCCACGTCTCTTATGATGAGGATCACATATGATCAAGAAATTTAGAAAATTATTATAATTATATAATACTTGAAATAGGCTTTTTTTGACAGTAGTTAATTGCGTCATTAAACCAGCTTGGATTATTAAATTTGAAAGGTCCCCCCCGCCCCCATTTAAAACTATAACATTTTCAAATCTTCTTTAAGTTCTTTACATACAAATTCAATTCGTTAATGCGAAGATTTTCCAGCGGAAGGATTACTCTACGGAACTTTCAGTACTTTTCTAAATTCTCAAATTGTGTATCGAAAAAGAAAAGAAAAAAACGGGCACCAGTCGGGGTTTTTTTTGTTTTTTTGTGGCTGTCCTGAATAAATAGATGGTTAGAATTTGTGGAATCTGAGAGAAATGCTTGTGGGGACCCGGGGACCTGTGATTGTCAGGCGGGGAAGAATCGGCCGTGGTGGCAGACGTTCAGACTTTTCAAAACAGGGGGAAAAGAAGAGGAACGATTTTTTCTCTTTTTTCTTCTTCAGCAAAAAACGAACGAAGAGAAAAAACGCGATTTATTTCAAGTGAAAAAACAAGACAACATTGTTTTAGCGAAAATGTCAAATGTCCTTTTTTCCTGTTATTAAAAAAATACATAATTTTAAATTAAAATTAATTTTAACTTATTAATTGATTATAATTTTAATTAGACAAATTTAAAGTAAAATTAATTAAAAAGTTAATGTGAAACTTCAGAGTAAAAAAAAAAGACAATAATTGTCTTTGCTAAAAAAAAAGGTTCTTTTTTTCTGATTAAAAAAAAACAAAAACAATGAATTTTGATTTGAAATTAAAATTGATTTAACATCAATTGCCAATTGATTATAATTTAAATTAGCCACATTTAAATTAGAATTTATTTAAAAGTTGATTTGTGTCACTCTAAAATGGTTAAAGTTGCTTATTTTGTTTCGAAGTGATGACAAGTTCAGTAACAAATCGAAATTCGATATAAAAATCGATAAGTTTTAAGATTGTCAAATAATGTGAATAAACAATAATTAATTATTACGAGAATGTCAAATGTCCTTTTTTCTGTTACTACAAACAAAAAATAAATTTTAATTTTAAATTAAAATTGATTTTTTACTCATTCATTATAATTTGAATTAGGCAAATTTAAATTAGAATTAATTTACAAGTGGATTTGTTCAGTTCCACTCTAAAAAATAAAAAAACGTGTTAAGATTAACTTGAATATCTTAACAATTTTTAACTTAAATAGTTGCTTGTTTTGAAACGTCAAGACAAGGAAGGGTTTAAAGTTTGTATTGTAACGTAGTGTCAAGAAAAGTTCAAGTTCAGAAACAAATCGAACTTCGATATAAAAATCGATAACATGTTTTCTGATTTTAATTTAAAGATTGTTAATATAAAATGGCAATTAATTACTGATTAATTGAATTGTCTAAATTTAATTTAAAAGTTTATTTGTGTCACTAAATGTTTTAAAGTTGCCTATTTTTTAACGTCAAGTATTTAATAATACGAAAATGATGACCAGTTTTAGTTCATAAACGAATCGAACTTCGATACGAAATTGATAACATGATTCTCTTTCCAAAGTTGTTAATGTGAAATAAACAGCAATTAATTATTGATTACTACGAAAAGAAACAAGGAAACGAACAACAAACATCCAATTTCAAGGTAACGAGAAAAGAGAAACAGGTGGAAAGCATCAGGCATCAACAGGCATACAACAGGCATACAATAAAAAAAACTAGTTATTCGTCTTACCTGGACGTTGGAATTTCTGACCCAATTATTATCAAAAAAGTTCACAGCTGCTTTTGTTGTGAATTTCAGCAGGAAAAAAAAACGGCAGACGACGGGTCGAATTGAACAAGTTTTTTTTCCTTAACTTTAAAACCGTTGGTGACTTTCACGCACTCGACGACTAAACTTCGTCCCGGCAAACAGAATGAAATCAAGAACTTGAACAATTCTGTTATATGTACAAAATGAATGCTGTAGTGTCTAGTGCTTGTACATAAAATGTTTTGACCGACTTCTCTCCTCAATAGTAAGAAGTGTATGTGGTGTTCTCCCCAAAAGTAAAAAGACTTTCTGTGTCTCTCCGTCCCAAATGGAGTTTGTAACTTGTAATGCGACCTGCTGCTGATTTCTTTTTTTCTCTCTCTTCTTCTTTGCCTGACTTTTACAGTAGAACCTCTAATGAACACGATCCCTGCGCCCTGCCGCCATCCCGTCGAGCCATCAAGGGGAGCAGTCCACCACAGAAATAAAGGCTTCTTTCTATTTAGGGTTTTCTTTTCTTTCTTTTTCTTTTAATAAAAGAAAATAATATAAAAGCTTATATCTTTTCTGTCTCTTTTTAAAGTTCTTCTGCTGTAAAAAAGATTGTTACCGTATACACGCGCGGATCCAGGGGGAAGGTCCAAGGGCCCCGGACCCCCATGCTCGTGCGAAGCACAATTAAATTTTTAAAAAAATATCTAGATAAAGAAATTTCATGAATAACCCCCCCCCCCTCAATCCCAACTTCACAAGTAATCATAAATTAACCATAAACTAGTTTTGATGTCAGAAATGTGTTTTAATTTTAGTTTTTCATGTATTTATTTGTAAAAATAATTGTTTTCCATTTGGACCCTCCGCTCAAATTTTTCCATTGGGACCCCCCCCCCACACACACACACGCACACACACATTGCTCAAAATCCTGGATTCGGCCTTGGAATATGCCGGTATATAAGACAGGCATTTAATTAAATAAAAAATAAAAATAAATAATATAGTTTCTGAATTTTATAGATGATCATCATTATATATATAAGTGTTTTTGGACTGTTGTCCTAATCTTGGTTCATCTTCAGGACACAACGTTTCGGCTGTTGTACAGTAATGATCCGAGATGAGGACAACACTCCGAAAACACTTATAGATGATAAATAAGATAATTTTAAAATCTATGCAAATATTACACTGCATACAATATGCTGGTATTATGACTAGGGGACCATCTACCAAAGCTTGATATGGACAGTTTGGGGCCTTGGATGAGCTGCAGTGAGCGGTAGTCCTCCAAATACCCTTGTAAACCATTTGTCTTATAGTCTAGTATATACAGTATATGTCTTTGTGTATGTCTGAACATGTGTGTGAATATGATTGTGTGTATGTCTGAGTATATGTTTGTATGCATGTTTTTTGTGTGTGTGTATATATGTATGTGAATGTTTGTGTGGATACATGTACATATACAGCTGCCCCTGTATATATGTGCATGTGCGCATGTATATCTGTGTTTGTGTTTGTGTGTGGATATATGTTTTCATGCATGTCTGAACATGTGTGAATATCAATCTTTATTCGATTCTCACTGAAGGCTTACTCTTTATTTCCGATTGAACTGTTATTCGTTGCCATAGGTTGTATGAAAACAACTAAAATTCCAATGAAGGTAAAAACTAGTCAAATTTAAATAGTCCTCCAAATACCTTTGTAAACCTTATAGTCCGGAATAAAGTAGTAAAATCTTTGGAAATGCAAAAAATTAAAAAAAGCTCAATTTTCACCCAAATAAAAAATAATTAATTTTATTAAAAAAATTGTATGAAAAACAATCGAATGTTATTTATGTTTAACTTTTTTATTTCTTCAATTTGGTTTTTCTTAAATGATTTTTGGAAATTAACATAACCCCCCTTTTAAGATATTTTTCTGTTTTTACAAAGAAAAACATTCTTATGTTGTTTTACATATAAGACCCAGTTGTCCTTTTTATAAATCAATCTATATTATTATTAGATGAAGTATTGTAACAGACCACTTTTTATTAGATTTGACTAGTTTTTACCTTCATCCTAATTTCATCTTAATTCGGGCCATTTTTATAAATCAATCTTTATTATTATTGGATGAAGTATTGTAACACACCACCTTTTATTAAATTTGACTAGTTTTTACCTTACAATACTTCATCCAATAATAATAATAAAGATCGATTTATAAAAGACTACTAGGTCTCATATTCTCATGGTAGGCAGGAGTCTTTTAATCCTATACTTTGCTGGCTTCTCTACTCTCATTCATATTTAGGCACAAATATAATGTGGTTCTCTATGTTGACAGTATGAAATCAAATGATGGATAATTTTATATCCTACAGAATATGATAATTATAAAGACATTTATTCGTTGAGAACCTATATTTGCCTGGCACCGGCGTGAACGACTGCTAAACGAGCGGCCTAAATCGTAAATGTGAATAAACAAACAAGTTCCTTGTGAGCCAACAAAGTGTAGGATTAAAAGACTCCTGCCTACCGTGAGAACTTGGTTAGCTCAATCGGTAGAGCAGAACCTGCATATAAGGTTGCTTCTAGGTCTCATATGTAAAACATCATAAATATGGCGCAGTGAGTCGGTTGTAGGGAATGAGTTTATAAGTGTGAATCAGCTTCTGCTAATCCATGAAGTCTTTGTGGCCGATTGGTAAAAAGCAGCTAGGCGTAAACTAGTCTCCCTTTGGCAATGAGGGTGTGAGTTCGATTCTCACTGTAGGCTTACTCATTATTTCCGATTGCGCTGTTATTTGTTGCCATAAAAACAGTGGCCCAAATTAATAAGTTGTATAAAAACAACTAAAATTAGGATGAATGTAAAAACTAGTCAAATTTAATAAAAAGTGGTGTGTTACAATACTTCCTCCAATAATAATAAAGATTTTTTTTTTGTGCTTAACAGATAAAGTAGCTAAACATCCTTTGGCCATACATATTAATGTGTAATTGCAATGAAAAGCAACTGAAATTAAGATGAAATTAATAAAGAATGTAATGTTCCATCAACTTAATGCTAGAACACATGTTTCTTTGGTGATCAGATAAAAATTTGTTACAATTTGTTGCTGGGAAGTTTTCTCTTATCTGCTGCCTTTACGAAATATTGCACATTCAAAAGTTGCCTAAAAGATGGCAGAAGATAGTGGACCAAAATAGTAAATATGTTTTGTCTGTTACAGACAAAACATATTTGAGGAGAGTCATTAACTTTCCAACTTTTGTTCAGACAATCCAATCTCTTCTTCCCATCTTTGATGTTAACATGTTTTGAACGATGCATTCTACAGCCTTATTCAGGTGAAGGAGACCAAAAGAAGATACTCTCTTTCCTTACGGATATTACTTATTACACCTGAAGAAGGCCGTAGAATGAATTGTCCGAAACATTGTGTTAACATCAAATATGGGAAAAAGGGATTGGATTGTTTGAACACAAAAGTTGGAATGGAATGCAGATATTCACTAAGTTTAGTTTTGTCTGGCACAATGCCACAATTGTTGGCACCCAGTGAGGACCAAACTCTCTACACTCTGGAATGGTAGTTGGTTATTACTGATTTTGTATTTATCTCTGTTTGTAAAACACCAAAATGTTGTACTTTTCTGCTCCGTAATAAACTTGTGACTGTAGCCTTTGTGAGGAATTATTCAGGGAAAATTTTCCAGTATTTAGAGTTGATGTGATTGTTACATTTAAAGAGCCTAATGTTCCATCACCTTAATGCTAGAACACATGTTTCTTTGGTGACCAGGTAAAAATTGTTACAGCTTGTCTGGAAAGTTTTCTCTTATCTGCTTTATTCAGTAAAATACACAACAATTAGTGCTATTACTATTTTATTACTAGTTTTACTCCATCTTATTATTTTAACCCAACACTCTGGGTGGATAGACTTTATATTATTCCTATTATTTTATTACTTGTTTTACTCCATTTTATTATCATTAAAAAAAACAATAGAACAATAATTAATACAGAACATTATTAACTGTTTAATCCCACTTTTGTTTATCAAATCAACTGACCTTTGTGGATATTGTGCAAAAAACAATGGATCTGTTGTCTAATTGGTCATTTATTTGGGATGCCTCTTGCAACCTGATCTCATCGGCCATTGAGCCAGATATTGTTGTCCAACAGGCACGAGGAGCAGAAGATTGCCTAGAAACGCTCACTGACCGACAGGTACGAGTTTGTACCCATCGTGGGATGTCTGGCTTGATTGGCCCGAAAGCATTGAAAGCTCATCAGCAAATAGGTTCCAAAACTGTCATGACAAACTGCACAAGAACGCCTGGCTCTTCCAGCGTGTGTCGATGGCAATCGTCCATGGCAACACGTTCTCCATAGTAAAAGCGGGAACAGAGTTGTCTGTTAAAAAAAAAAAATGACATATATGCTCACATCTTTTTTAAAAGAGAAAGTTGAAGAAAGAAAGAAGGATATCACTTTAATTTCAACAGAATGTTAACATAGACACATGTTTTTTTAGTTCAAATGATTAAAAATGCAAAAAAAAAAGAAAAAAGAAAATGGTCGCTTTGAGAACTGAATGACGTTATCATTTCTTTCCCATTTGGCCCAGTCTATCCCAGCATGCAACTGGCTTAAAATATCTCTTCCTATCTTAAACTGGTAACTTCTGGTTGGAACGAGTTCATGATATTGTGGAAGAAGAGAAACACCTGTTTCCATCTTAGAGTTAAAACCTTTTTTCCTCTCCTGAAGAGGATTGCAAGTAAAAGAATTAATCTCCACTACCAAAGGTTTAGGTTATTCATGTGTTCACAATGTTGTTTTTTTTTTTTTTTAATATATAAACTTATGCTAAATTGGTCACTAGTTTGTGCCCGCTTGTTTTTTGAAAATTCAGACCTTTTTTAGTGATCACAGCCCAACTTTTTAATTGATCACCCCCAACACAGCATATATGGGTGGCGGTGATTCATAATTTCCTTTGGAATACTAATTTTTTTAATAAATTCCTATAGACTCCTTATGGAGCATAGGGCTGCATTGCGGTTTCAGTAGCAAGTAGGTTTTCACAGTGTGGAGTGGCTAACCTCACACCCAACAAAGACAGCGCCCGGGTGCAGATGTGCTATAAGCACGAGGAGGGGGGGCATAATTATTAATTAACAGGCATTATTGGCCAAAGCTAATTTTGTGCCCCTTCACACCTGCACCCAGGGGCAACTGCACCCTCCTGTCCCCCTCTTGATACGTTTCTGGTAGATTCTTGCCTCTCCCAAGGGCATTAGTGCAAAGTGAATGTAAACAACCTCGGCCGAAACTTGAAATCGGTTCACCAATTCCATTTTCCATGCCAGTAACTGTTATGTCACTTGGCACCTCAAGATAAAAGATGACATTGCAAAAACTCCTCCATTTTGAATCTTAATATTTCCATCCTGAAAATTAACAATAATTCTTTGTCTTCAAATTTCACAAAAATGTTTTTGTTTTGACTATTTTTTTGCTGTGGTTCCTGTTTTGTGTTCCTCGGCCATCTTGGCTGAATGTTATTAGCAGAACAATGTATTTGTGATTACTTGAACAATATAGACGAGGAGACTCATCTCATTAAATATACCAACCATTCTTTTAGGTTAAGCACACACACACACACACACACACACACACACACACACACACACAGAGTAAGAGTGGCGTGGCAAGGGCTCTCAGCACTCGCAGGCCAAAAAAATGTTTTGATTATTTATTTTGTGACTTATTACCCACTGAATGACAATAACATGAAGAATTAAATACCACCTTACATAGGCCTAAAATAAAGTCACACTATAACATTTAATTAGTATACATCGAATTAAAATATTACTTATTTTATTAAACAAATTCTTTTCCTATGACTTTTTTCCTACCCAGAAAATTTGCGACTTTTCTTCCTATTACGTTTTTTTAGGTAGCTCAGGGTAATGCTACATTGTGACTTTTGTTCAATGACTTTTATTCCAGGATTCTTTTTTAAATATATTGTCGACTTTGTGCCCCTTCACACTTGTGCCTGGGGGCCCAGATTTCCCCCCGTCACCCCCTGGGCCACTGGGCCTAACAGTTAACGGGCATAGAACATGGAGTCTTGTTTCTTGTTTCTCCTCCTTGCTAACTTGCCGCATTTAAATAGCAAAACAATATTTGTGCTTAGATGGACTTGAACAATGTAGAAGAAGAGTCTCATCAAATAGACTGACCATTCTTTTGCTATACATAACTTAGTATGGCACAAGAAAGGTCAAATGGAAAGAAATAGAGGTAGGAAGATTGTGTTGCACCAATCTTTATTGTGGAATCTGAAATCCTGGTGTTTACCTGGGCTCAGACATTGACTTTTTCACTGAAAATATTCAACAATTTCATGGTTAAGATAGTTGTGTATAACCACACAGACACATGCATGTTCACATGCACATTCACAGAGAGCGAGAGACAGACAGACAGACAGCCACACACAGAGGAATATATATATACATGTCTCAATATCTGAGTCCATCAGGGAATTTTAAGACATAAGGATGAGAGTAATTTTTTTAAAAGGGGCTTGTAAGTCCCTGAACATGAATTAACTATGAGCAAATTACCTATTTCATGTTTTATACCTCAGTATGCACACACACACACACACACTCACACACACACACACAAATGTACAGACACAAATACACAATAACACAAACTCACACATGTACACACACATACACACACAAAAATGTACGAACACAAATACACAACAACACACATGTGTACACACACATACAGACAATAATGTACATGCACACACGCACACACACATGCACACACACAAACGAACATTGACCCATGTATTTCTTTGTTTTTGTTCAAATGTTATCATTTTGTGTAAAGTTTCCTTTAATTTTTTGTTATAACTTTAGCAATTTTATCCACATATATAAAACACAATGTATATCCATATATATGTGTGTAACACTTTTCAATGAGCAGACAGATACTATACTTTGATCCTAGCCAGAGAGCCAGGGAGCTACACTATGATCCTAGGCAGAGTGCACAGATACTACACTCTGACCCTAAGCAGAGGATCAGAGAGAAATACTTTGATCCTAGGTAGGTAAAGTGTCCCATCTCTTAAGAGACAACTCCCAATGGAGTATGGAGCCCAACAACGAAGACCCGGTTTCTGTTGCATGCGTCAGCTTATTGATCCTTGCAAGTCTCATGTCTGGTCGAGACCAGGACTTTATTCTTACAAGTTTTTGTGACCACCCCCTTGGCAGGATGCAAGTCCACCAAAGAGATACCTCCATCCTAATCATACAGCTTAGTGTACTCAATTAGCTGCTGAGTGCACAGGGAAATTTTGTCCTAATGAAGAGTTTTCAACATTCTTCGCTCATACCGGGAATCGAACCCAGGACCTTCTGCGTGTGAGGCAAATGTGCTAACCATTACATCCTAGTAGACTTGATCCTAGGCAGAGTGCACAGATAATCTGATCCTAGGTAAAAGTGTCAATCCATACACAAATAATCCCCATCATTTTACAGATACTATGCTAGTAATATTATAGAAAACAAATATCAAATAAGCGCACTTACCCAAATTCAAATTAACAGCAAGAAATGAATCCCTGAATGTTTTCCCTGGCAGCATTGTACATAATTGACTGGTAATAAGCTGATGTCAATTACAAAGCTAATGACAATTAAAAACTGATGTCAATTAAAAGCTGATAACAATTAAAAGTTGATGACAATTAAAAGCTGATGACAATTAAAAGTTGATGACAATTAAAAGCTGATAACAATTAAAAGTTGATGACAATTAAAAGGTGATAACAATTAAAAGCTGATGTCAATTGAAAGATGATGACAATTAAAAGCTGATGACAATTGAAAGCTGATGACAATTAAAAGCTGATGTCAATTAAAAGCTGATGTCAATTAAAAGGTGATAACAATTAAAAGCTATTGAAATGAAATGTTATCTAGAAGACTATTTAAAACATGTTTCAAAAGTTTTTTACGTGATCTTGTTAAGCTGACTGTTTTCCCAAATTTGAAAATTGCGTTTCAGGTCATATCCGCTACTGAAATTAAGATCAATAGAAATTTTCGGAAAAATTCTAAGGGTCTTGAAGGTTGTCATGTGTTGAGAAGAAAAGATTTAAAACACATTTTTTGCGCATACATACACTTAAGCTCACATGCCACACACAAACACATACCACATACTCACATGCAGATGCAAAGGAAGAAAAATACACACAGGGGAATTTGGGCTAAAAAGAGAAAAAAGTTGATATGTAAAGCCAAGATGACTTTGAAAAGATATTGTGACCCCTTGATCTTTGTAAAGGTTGAGAAATACAGACCTTTTAGATATCAGTTGGTTACTGATATCCACTGCCAACCTCAGTGGGGTTGATAATTGTGATAGTCTGATTTGCCATTGTATCTTTTAGAATTATAAAATATTAATCACCACTACCCACAACACTGGTTTATTGCTGGGTTTAGGTTATTCATGTGTTCTGACATTTATATGTATCTATGTATCTATCTATGGATCCGGATTTTGCCCAGCCCTAACCGTTCATACTAGAAACTTGAATTATTGCACATACTCCCAACAACGAGTAGGGAAAATAGTTTTTTGAAAATCCCCCCCCCCAATAGGCTTTTAGAGGTGTGTATGCAATGTAAGTTTATGCTAAATTGGTCACTTGTTTGTGCCCACTTCTTTTTTGAAAATTCTGACCTTTTTTAGTGATCACAGCCCAACATATGCGAGAGAAGTAACTTATTGATTGATCACCCCTTTTTCCAACTTGGAATGCTAGTATTGTATGTTAATTATGCATGAGCAACAATCTTATTTTTGTTGGATATTTGGGCGGAGGTCACAGATTTGACCCCACAGGTGTTGAAAATTGTGGACAGGATATCAGCTGCAATGTGTCGGGGAACAGAAGGGGTCACAAACAGGATGTTGACTGAACTTGCAGGTGGTGGCTGGAAAATCAGCGTGGGCATTTGAGCCCAATAAAAGTGACACAGAGGCCCTCGAAAAAGGCAGAGAGACACAGGGTGCCAGGGAGAGGCAGACAGCAACTGGTCCTGGGAGCACAGAACCAGTTCCCCTGTTGGGAACAGTCTGTCGGCTCTCATTGTCTCTCTCCCACTCTTCATTCTCAGCCACAACATGATGTTACTTATGAAATAAAAATATATCCTCATATTTTTATAAACAAGTTTTGAGTCTTCCTGTTTTCCAAGTTCAGGATTTTCCTCCCGTGGACCAAGATGGTTATACAACATATCTATGTATCCTGACTTCACCCAGCCCTACCCGTTCATAGTAGAAATTTTGCACACACACTCCCCTCAATGAGTAGGGAAAATAGTTTTTGTTTTTTGAAAATTCCCCTCCAAAATAGGCATTTAGAGGGGGTTTCAATATGCAATGTAAATTTATGCTAAATTGGTCACTAGTTTGTGCCTGCTTGTTTTTTGAAGATTCAGACTTTTTTTAGTGATCACAGCCCAACAAAAGTCGAGAGAAGTAACTTTTTAATTGATCACCCGCAACGCAGCATATATGGCTGGTGGTGATTCATAATTTCCCTTGGAATGCTAGTTATCATTATATCTCTTATTAAGTTTGCTTATATTGCAATTTCAGCTCAGGATTTTCCTCCTGCAGACCAAGATGGCTGTACAACATTTTCACAATAGTTTATATTTTTTGATACAGTGTTGGGGTTATAACTGAACCGTGGATGACTAAAAGTCAATTACGAGTACCAAACAAGTTCACCAGTAAATGAAGATGTCGTTTTCATCACAAAATCAAAGAAATTATGTGTAAAACCCCATGTAATTATATGTTAATTGGTTGCAAGTTGAAGAAATCTGATATTTTAGTCACATTAAGTAAGTCTTTTGATGAAATTCTGTTTTTATATACAGTTTTCTGGACGGGTGGGCTGTAATATAGGTAAAAATGTTGCGGTCCACCGCCCACACACATTATATCGCAAACCATGCTATATCGAGGGACTCCTGTACTCACTTCACATAATTAGAGTCAGATGCTGCTACATTAGCGATCACACATTATATATTTAATTTTATTGTGCTGAGTCAGGCCATTGGCGTAATAAGGCTGAATACATTGCTTTAATCTGACCCGGAAAAGCTCTCACCCTGAGGGGACACAAAGATGAGAAGAGTTATACAAAACACAAAAACAACAACTAGCATTCCAAGGGAAAATATGAATCACCACCACCCATATATGCTGTGTTGGGGGTGATCAATTAAAAAGTTGGAAAAAGGGTGATCAATGAATAATTTACTTCTCTCACCAACAACTAGCATTCCAAGGGAAATTATGAATCACCACCACCCATATATGCTCTGTTGGGGGTGATCAATTAAAAAGTTGGAAAAAGGAGTGATCAATGAATAATTTACTTCTCTCCCCAACAACTAGCATTCCAAGTGAAAATATGAATCATCACCACTCATATATGCTCTGTTGGGGGTGATCAATTAAAAAGTTGGAAAAAGGAGTGATCAATGAATAAGTTACTTCTCTCGCCAACAACTAGCATTCCAAGTGAAATTAAAAACCTATTTAGGGGGAATTTTCAAAAAACAAAAACATTTTCCCTACTCATTGAGGGGAGTGTGTGTGCAAAATTTCAAGTTTCTACTATGAACGTTAGGGCTGGGCAAAGTCCAGATAGATACATAGATACATATAAATTCAGAACACATGAATAATCTAAACCCAGCAATAAACCAGTGTTGTGGGTAGCGGAGATTAACTAGAAAGCATGAGAGAGCTCATACCTCTGCCAACGCCATTGTCAGGGAGTGTAATTGTGTATGGATCCGCCCAATTTAAACACTCCTTCCATGGCCCATTTTCCACCCTTCCACAAAATTCTATTGAAATTTATCGAGAACTTTTGATGATATTGTGTGGACAGACATGAGCATATATATAAATGTAGGAAAAAAACTGGAAAAATATTTCTGAATCAAAAAAAAATTCCTGGATCCACCCCAAAATCATACAAACTCATCCTTACCCCAGTTCCACAAAATTTCATTGAAATTCAT
>VCCN01000783.1:477220-494265 GCA_006491835.1 Architeuthis dux | reverse complement strand
AATCCAAAGAAAATAGGCCTGACAGAGTTAAAGAGAAAAACATGGTGGATTCTTTTGTATGAGTCACAAATTTTATTATCTCACCTTCAAATATGGAGGCCGCGGTGACTGCAGGCTGACCTAAAAAGATTATACAATTTCTCTGGCGTCTTTTGAGGTCATGCATGACTTTTTGCCTGATTGGTGCCCGCTCTAAATACCACACAAACACCTGTAACAAAGATTGGAAAAAATTTGGAAAAAGTTTTGTTTTTTTTCAGGATAAGATGCCAATTAAACCTTTATTCAAAATATAGTGTTGTATAGCCACGTATTCACGGGAAGAAAATCCTGGAGAAAAAGTAAGACTGGAGACTTGTTTTATAAAAATATGAGGATATCTTTTTATTTCATCAGACAGTGTTACTGCTGTTTTCAGTGTTTCATTGCCTCAAAAAGCAATATACGCCCCCAAACCCCAAAACTTGTTTAAGATTTTATTTTATTGTGGGAAATGTGGGAAATGAGAGAAATGATAGACGAAACTACTGGTATAAAAAAATTTTTTCCGATGTTTATAACCGAAGATTGACACGAAAATGACCTTTGATGACTTTGAATGACCTCGAAGGTTAGCCTATGTGGGAAGTTGATTTTTATTGATTATTCATGCAGAATATTAAGTCGATATTCCTTGTAGTTTTCGTGGAGAAGAGGCATGAACAAACAAACAAACAAACAATTGGCTCAAATATTAGTATAGATGCCTGAGTAGGTGGGTGGCTATTTGGAAGCAGACGTTGATGGAACATAGTTTCTAAATCCTATTCTATCTGAAGTTTTCTAACAGTGTGTAAAATTACTCAGACTAATAGACACATACATATGTGAATATACGTGTATAAATTATTCTTGTGTAAAAGTCACAACTCAGAGTCTGAATTGAATGTTAATAAAAATTCACATTTGAGATAGCATTATTTACTCAATCGTGAAGTCTGGTAAATGTGATAAAATAAGTCGCCATATTGTTACATAACTTTATTGAATTATGAAAAATGAAAGTAAGTATGACACATGTGTCATTGATATTCAGAAAACTTCATTGAAAAATAAAGCAAGTCTATAGTATATTTGAATAGAGAATAAGACTCATACAGATAGTTTATTAGAAAGTGTCAACCGCCAACTAAAACTGTCCACAGGTCAACATAGGTTTCTTCAGTTTTTAAGTGGTTCTGCTTCCGTGTGTCACATATACAGGCCATACCAACAGAGCTAGGTGGCTTCAAATTTAAAAATGTAATCCTTATTATACCTAGAAAAAACACTATTTTTCTTTTTTGAAAATTCAGACTTTTTAGTGATCACCACCCAATAATTGATCGCCCCAAGCACAGCAGGCTGCCAAAATATGCTGGTTATATGACAGTTTCTATTGAGTGACTAATCAGACTTGTGTTACAAATAGATTTTAAGTCTTATTATCTATGCTAATATTTGAGCACTCAGTTTATTTGTTTGTTTGTTTCTTTCTTTCTTCGTCCATGCCTTTTCTCCGCAAAAACTACAAACCCTATCGATCTAATATTCTGCATGTAGACTGAAAAGAGGTCAACTTTCCACATAGGCTATGTGAGGTTGACCTTGGAGGTCTAGATTTCTAGACAATTTTCAGAGTTGTTGGCCACTCTTTTGCACCAAGGATAATGAAATTTACCATACGGGTATATCTTCTCACAGTGAATATCTCAATATATGTGACGTTGACCTCTGAGGTCATTCAAGGTCACCAGAGGTCATTTCTGGTCATTTTAAACAATTTTCCAATTTTTGCGCCACATTTTTGCGCCACATTTTTGCACCACATTTTTGCGCCACATTTTTGCGCCACATTTTTGCATCTGGTTAACGTGGTAAATTTTGACCATTCTTTTACGCAGAATCGTCCCAGAGGTCAGTTTTGGATTAAATTTACTTTTTTCGCCCATTTTGCAGCCTAACAATTACATTGTTGGAGGTAATTTAGTAAGTTGGGTTAACCTGGCCAGGAAAACATGATAGGATAGGTGGTGCTGACCTCCAAGAATAACTCTTGGGAGCAAAAGCTAATTAACTTTAGTGACTAAAAAATTGATTTTTTTTCTTCTTTTGTTTGTAAAAACTTGTCTAACCCTGAAAAATGTTTTCAGACTAAAATTATCAAATTTTAACAAGGCACAAGGACAATCTCTCATGATCACTGGCCTTTACCTGACTTATCCATGTTTTTCCCATGGACAACTTTATATTGGTTGTTCTAGGGTTGGATCCCCGGACAACCTTTTCATCCTGGAACCCAATGGGAGAAGCACTTATGTAGTGTATCCAGATGCCCTGTCGGACTAAGGGACGACATCATTTGTTCTTTTTTGTGCATCAGAATATTTCTTCTATTACAGCTACTTTTACATGTGAAAATAGTGTAAATAATGTATGTTTCTTTTTCATTGGTTGTGTTGTGTAAGAAGAAATATATCTAGGAACATATTTTCCCTGTTTGGTTATATTTTCAGTTATTTTTCCCACTGGGCAATGCCGGGTATCCCTGCTAGTTTTCAATAAATGTCTGAGTTTCATTCATGGCAACTCTAGTAGATACTCTCGGCCAGATGAGGGCGTTTCTTGCATTATGTTTCTTGGCTTCAAGCAAAAGTTACAGATTTTTTTAATGGAATTTAGGTAGAAAATATTGTAACTCATACATGTAAATACGATATGTGTGCATGTGTGTGTGTGTGTGTGTGTGTGGCATAGTTTTATCTGAGGCAAAGAATTAATCCTTTTGACTTTGAGTGTAATCTTGTAAGCCCTTTAATCCTGTAAGGCAGTCCATCTTGGTCATCCGACTAGCACCCAAAAAACCATAGAGACAAATTCATTGCCTCATATGCAGGGCCGTTAGAATGAAATTCCTATGGGGGGTGTCTGCGAGCAAAGCGTAAAACCTTTTTTAGACCGCACCCTTTAGATCGCTGGAAAACACCCCTATTGTAAAAAGTGCACTATTTAATTGATGGATATATGATGATATACGGATATCTAATTGATGAAGATAATTATGAACAAAAGACTGCTCAGGGTCAAATTCGGACAGAAAAGTTGATGGCTAAAAGTAGCTAATAGTGGCTAAAAGTAGATATATTATTATCAATAATGAAAATAAATAGCTAAAAGTGGCTAGAACTGATATCCAATATCTAAAAAACAATTTCTTCCTTTTTTTATTAAATTTGACTAGTTTTTTACCTTCATCCTAATTTCAGTTGCTTTTGTACAACTTATTAATTCAGGCCACTGTATCTATGGCAATGAACAAAAAATATCTAAATTTAGATATAAAATATCAAAGTTGGCAATGCTGAGTGGGGCCTTAAATCGGACAATTTTGGATGTCTGATTCTCAAAACTTTTAATCAGACATACAGGATATATCTAGCAACCCTTATATTAGTACAAAGTGAACATATGCAGCCACGGCCCAGAACTCTAACTCTGATTGATGATTCTATTTTCTGGTAACCACTACACCACTCCACACCTCCTGAGCAATGAACTACCCTGCTGTAATACAGTAAGTCAAATCGCTTCCGTGGTCAAGATGTGACCATTCCATGAGGCTGAAATGAAAGAAAATGAGTACTAAGATCCTGGTCTATTCTTTCTTCCCATTCATTGATTAATTTTTAGTGATCATCTTCACTTTTCAAAGACCAGAGGTCAAATGACTAAAGTAGTTTTTACAAAAAGATAGGATCAAAACAGCAACTTCCAGTTCAAAAAACAAGGGGAGACAAACTAATGACCAATTTAGCATAAATTTACATTGCATATTAATCCCCTAACTAAAATCCTACTAAGGGAGGGAATTTTCAAAAAATTAAAAAAAACATTTTTCATACTCATTGAGGTGAGTGTGTGTGGAAAATTTCAAGTTTCTACTATGAACTGTTAGGGCTGGGCAAAGTCCGGATACATAGATAGATACATATACATATCAGAACACAAGAATAACCTAAACCCAGCAATAAACCAGTGTTGTGGATAGCAGTGATTAACAGGGATATATTTGTACATGAATTGCATAAATAATAATTCAGTCTTTTGGGTTGTTTTCCACCAATTAAGTGATAGTGCATGTCTATTTATTGCAAATTTTCCTTTTTCATCGAATCTCACTAAATGTTGGAGGAAGGATCTCAAGGAGCCAAGCCCCCTGGGCCCGAAATGTCTAGCTACGTCACTGCAGATTTCCTTTATACCATAACACTATGCAGCACCAACTAAACACCAGAACTTTGTTATTGCTGACAATGACTCATTCATATAAATTTTGGCAAAAGGCAAATAACCACCACACCAATGTACCCGTTAGTGGAATAAACACTTGTCATTATTACTACTTAATTCATATCCCTATTTCTTCGTCCTCTACTATAAAGCTAATGTTACCATTCTGAGGGAGAACCACTACATCCAGGTCCAAGCAGCAGTCAGTCATGCCAGATCATATTTAGTGATGAGGTCCGTCTCTATAACACCAGCTCATTGGACACACTGTAATAATTGGATACGTTTTATTTTGAGTGCAGGAGGTTCATTATATAGACCAGGAAATACGAGGGTTAAAATATCATACGGGTATCCGCATAATATTGGCTCAGATGCTTTAGTCCGGGGGCCAGCAGGGGCTACCGTGCACCCCCCCCCCCCCCTCAAGACTACTTCCTTTTGACTTGTTTTTATTCTTGGAAATTTAAATTTAAAATTTTTTTTTTCATTCAATCCTTTATTGATTCTTTATCATTCTCTTCTTTCTTTCTTTCTTTTTTTTTTTAGTCCTTCACTCTCTTTCTTCCCTTTTTTTTCTTTCACTTTTGCTCTTTCTTCTATCTTTTTAGTCTTTCCTTTTCCCCATTTTCTTTTCAGTATTCTTTCGTTGTCTCTCATTTCCTATTTTCTCTTTCTTTCTTTCTTTTTCAAAAATAATGACCTAATGTTGTTTGCAGAGTTCATGTGTGAAACCCGAAGTTTTCCAGTTGAAGAATGAAGCGAATTCAACTTTTATTTGTTTCTTCACATTTATCATAATCATGATGATGATGATGATGATGATGAGGCTATAAAGAAGGAAAAAAAAGATAAAAGATCCCAATAGAAAAAGCTGCAACTTTTATAGAGTGGAGGGTTCTTCGTAAGGAGTCATTAGTTATCCCAAAAGAGCAATTTACATTTTTACTAAGTTGCCAATCTTCTTTAAAAATTCGGCCAAAAATTCATGAGGAGCAAAGTCAAGAGAAACGTGTGAGGATTTTTCTTCTGACAAAAAATTCAAGCAAACGGGAAAGAGATGCTTGAAGAAATTTGAATGAAAGATGCAGATAAAAAGCTTAAATACTTGTCTGGTAAAAAGGAAACTAGCATAGAAGGTGCAGAGTGGCCAAACAGTTGAATGGAATCAGCGAGCCGAGTTCAAACTCCAGCTGAGATAGTTTGTGTTCACTTCGCACTAATGCCCTTGGGAAAGGCATAAATCCATCTCTTTTCATCCCCTCAGCTATGGGTAAATAGATGGGCAGACTAAGCTCTCTAGCCATTGGTTGACAACCAGTCTAGGAAAAGGACAACTCTGGTTTGAAGAGGGATGGGCTCTGTCAGGTTATCTCCCCCTTGACACACCTATGATGAAATCATCTGTGGTGCCCCAATAATCCTTGGCCCTGTCGGCTGGGGCCTAGAATACACTGATTGCATCCCTTGCAGAGGGGTATACCCGCCCCAAAAAAACAGGGGCCACCTGTTTTTTCACCAAAGTTACAATTTAACTCATTTAACTCATTTTTAAAAAAAATAACCTTTCACCAAAGTCGCAAGACTCTAGTTAAAAAAATAACCTTTCACCAAAGTCACAAGACACTATTTTAAAAAAAATAACCTTTCACTAAAATCGCAAGACTCTATTTTAAACAAATTTTAAACTGATTTCAGCATTAAATGACCTATCAAGGGTTAATATGCCGCTAAACAAATCATTCAATCAATCAATCAACCCAATAACCCTGCACTGGGTTATGGAATAGGTAAAGGTAAAGATGAATGTTGAATCTTATTATTAACTAGCAGGGAATCCTGGCGTTGCCTGGTAGAATCAGTAAAAAATCGACTTCGAAAGAAACTTTTGAGAAACTGCAATTTGTTAATAAAATATCAGTTGTGTGTATTTGTATCCATTGAGAAACTGTAATAAGAAATAAAGATTAGATGTGTGGAAATGTTTCCATTAAAAAATATACTTGAATATACTTGAAATAGGCTTTTTTTGACAGCAATTAATTGCGTCATTAAGCCAGCTTCAGTGTAGTTGGGCTGGGTTTAAACTAATAAGAAAAATTTGGTATGTCTGATATCAGAATAAAGATTATTTAAAAAAATATTGATATTCTTGGATGTGACTGTCTTTTCACTTAGGCTGTTCCATGCGTTTGCTACTCTTGCCAAGATTTTTTCTAACACCAGTGGAGGTCTAAATTTGGAGTTTATGGCTGTATCCTCTGGTTTTACTGCAGATAGATGAAGTCAGCATTTTCTTATCAGGGCATTTTGAGCAATGAACGTCAGTATCCACTCTATGTATGTTGTTCCGGATTCTATAGACCTCTAGGTCAGCACATTTTCTTCTGTATTCAAGGGTCTCTAGATTAAGTTGTTTAATTTTTCAGTGTAAGATATATTTCCCAATCTCGGAATGGTCTTAGTGGCTCTCGTCTGAACAAACATAAGCAAGAAGACGATGGGAGATGTGCAATGATTACTTACAAGTATTGATGAACCAATGGGAAGTTTTTTGAAAAGAAGAAAAGAAATGAATTAAAAGCTGTGAATTAAGCAAAACCAGATTTTGTGGATTCAACATATAAGTTTCACAAAGCTGAACAGAAATAGGATTTCCATTCATGAGGGAAGGACCGGTTCAAAGTACCAGCAACACAGGCAGTCACCCAGGACACCACGTGAAGGCAGCCTGTCATGTGTCTGAGGCAGTAGGACTTTCCAAATACAAATTGAAAAATGGGAAAATGAATAAATTAAACAGTCAAAATAAGAAGAACCCCTGATCTGAAGTCAGATTTTTCAGGAATATCTGACAGTTAAATAGTTTTTGTTGCAGAGGAACAATTGGCAAAGGGAATTCTCATGACCAATGACAAACTCAATAAATAATATCCTGTTTATGACTTTTCAACACCTGGTCTGTCTTCCAGTTCCTGACACATTGCAGTTTGGGGGTTTTCGTCGATATCCTGTTTATAATTTTCAACACCTGTGGGGGTCAAATCTGTGACCTCTGCCCACGACTGCCTAAATATCCAACAAACTCACTAGGTATGGCTTGCAAGACAAACCTGCTTCCCATCCCTGTTGAAATGAATGACACCAGTCAAGATACAATTGCATACCATTTGCATTTGTGCAATACCAAATAACCTTCAGACTCAGTTGCGACACAAGAGGCAATGAATTTGTCTCCATTTCTCAAACAATCAATGGAAACCCATTTATTGTTTGTAGCAATTGTGGGTTATTATGGGGCTTGAGTGCTAGCCGATGCCCCAGATGGATTGCCTTACAGGGTTAAAGGGCTCCAACTGCCCTGCTATTTACATATAGCTTTGGGGGGAGAAGTGATGCTCGTACAGTATTCTGATCTAGGAGCATTACCTTTTTCTTTCTCTTCCACCCGAATCCCACAGCTTAAAGTGATCTCAATTAGCTGCAGAGTGCACAGGGAAATTTGTCCTAATAAAAGGTTTTCCACACTCTTCACTCATACCAGGTATCGAAACCGGGACCTTCTGCGTGTGAGGCAGATGTGCTAAACGTTATACTATCCGAGCAGATAAGCGCAGGAGCCTGAGTTTGGTCTCATTTTGCTGATTCCATTCTCTATGCCATTAACTATTAGGCCACCCAGACCTCCCAAGTAACCTTATGTAAACTTTTAAAAAGCAGAGAACCTCATTCTTAACAGAATAACAGAAACATTTAAATAAAAGAACGGGACAGTGCATAAAATCCAACTAAAGAACACTCAGAGAGTGCATACCTCTGCAACACCATTGTCACTAAAAACTGAATGAGAATCAGTACAAATACCAGGATCTCCTGTAAGATCGCCCACCCGATAGATCGCCCATGGGTGGTTATTTTAGGTGGGCGTTTATTTGGAGGTCAAGTTTTTGTAGATGAAAATTTGAAAGCATCTATGTTTTAGTGCACTTTAGTATAAAAATACAGGACAACTTGAATACGCATATAATAATTAAGATATCAAATCCGAAATATCTGCCAATTCATTGTATAAACAAAAAGTTGCTTCAAAGAAATTAATTCGCTCGATACTTCTTCACTATTGCTGAATGAGTTTGAAAACAAACAAGTTATATTATTTATTTATTACAAAAATTAAATTATTTTTTGTGTTTGCAGGTACTAAATAACGATTTGCTGATTGATAGTGAAGTGAATAAAATACATGAGTTGTAACTTTTATTGTTTTATTATGCTCAATTTAGCAGTTGTGATGGCCTTTGAATAATGGGCCTGGGCTATTATTTGGTCCATTTTTTCCACCGAAATTTGGCTGTTTTTCTGTTTTACCGCCCTGGGCGATCTTACGGTAGATGCCGGTATAGCTACGATGTAGGGGAGGATCTGGATCCACCCCAAAATTTAATAAATACTTCCTTAACCTATGGCTGACACTTGCGAAAAATTTCATTGAAATCCATCGAGAACTTTTAGAGATATTGTGTGGACAAACAGAGAGACAGACAAACATGAGTGAATACATATACCTCTTCCAACATTGTTTACAGAGTTAATAAAAGATAAGAATGATTCATAAAATCCAGTGAAAAGCGAAACGGAAGCAGAAGGAAAGCTAAACAGAAGTGAAAAACATTTTTTTGTGTTAATTCATTGTTTTGTTCCCAGATGGATTGATGGCCTCACTGGATCCTGACTTCTTTATTATATAAAAAGGCACGATGGGTGTTCAAAAGAATTTGCCACACACTTCCCTTCCCATGGGCAACAAACAAGCAGATGGAATCAATTCACCAAGAAAAGTTATTCTCTTCACTTTGAAACGCAATTTCCAGGTATTCAAATTAAGCATCAAATATTTTCTGTGTTCGTTTCAATAAACGTTTGTGGTTGAATTCAATTCCCATCAGATTCCTCCATCTTCCACCCAAGAAGAATTTAAAAATATATACGGGATGGCACAGAAGTCACTTTCCATTTTAAAACTTGAATAACTTTTCTAATAAAAAGGTAAAGAAATTTTCCCTTTAGATATATTTATTTTGGACGTTGGAAATTAATTTGAACTAATTGTGGAATATAACATCCTGCAAATGGCTGCCATGTTCGATGAGAGCTCATAATGCATCTGGTTCCAATGCTCTAATTTCTTGTTGAATATCATTCTTCAGTTCCTAAAATGTTTGGGGCTTGTTTATATAAACTCCTTCTTTAAGATAATCCTAAAGGAAAAGTTTGAGAGTAGTTAAATATAGCTAACGTGAAGGCCGGATAATTTCTGATGTTAACCCTTTATGGGGAAAGTGACTATATATAAACACCTGAGGACCCGTCAGCCACATGCAAATATTGTAGCCACAAAGACAACATAATCCGCACCAATGTGGTCTGCAAGCTTTGCAAAGTACACTTGTGCTTGAACAAATACAGAAACTGTTTTGAGGCGGACCACACCCCATTAAATTAGCCTGTTTATTGAATGTTATTCTTTAATTCTATGTTTTATTTAACTTTCTACTTTAATTTTTAATTTTTTAATATTTTCCAGTTTTGGTCACTTTTTGGGCAAGGCACCATATATGATCACTTCATTGGAGGGGGTTTGCCCCCATAAACAAAAAAGATTCAGAAAACTTGCAACTGAAAATATCTTGTAATTAGGTCTAGTTTAACATGCAAAAAGGTAGTTTTGATATCTAAAATATTTTTAGGACTGCCCTATAAAGGGTTAAATCAAATTGCGAAGCTGAAAATAGGAGGCAGGATGTTATATTTCACAATTAGCTTAAAGCAATTTCCAAGATTCATAATAAATATAGCTAAAGATAAAAGTTTCTTTAGTTTTTTATTAGCTAAGAGAAACTTTGATATTATTAATCACTGCTACCCACAACACTGGTTCATTGCTGGGTTTAGGTTATTCAGGTGTTCTGACATTTATATCTATCTAGCATCATTATGTCGGATAACCTTTATCCTATTGTACACCATATCTATCTATGTATCTACCTATGTATCCGGACTGTGCCCAGCCCTAACCATTCATAGTAGAAACTTGAAATTTTGCACACACACTCCTCTCAATGAGTAGGAAAACTGTTTTTTGTTTTTTGAAAATTCCTCCCCTAAATAGGTTTTTAGAGGGGGTTCAATATGCAATGTAAGTTTATGCTAAATTAGTCACTAGTTTGTGACCGTTTGTGTTTTGAAAATTTTTAGGGATCACAGCCCAACAAAAGGCTGCACCAATGGAACAAGAGGGCTGAAAATTTACTCCTTATTATGTCTAAAAAAAATAAATAGGTTTTTAGTAGGGGTTTGTGTCCTGCAGTGTTCATGCTTGTTTTTTAAAAATTCGGTCTTCTTTAGTGATCACTGCCCAACAAAAGGCGAGAGAAGTAACTTATTCATTGATCACGCCTTTTTCCAACTTTTTAATTGATCACCACCAACACAGCATATATGGGTGACAATGATGCATAATTTCCCTTTTTTGAATAAAAACAGTAATAAAAATTATTTTTTAAAAACAATTTATGTATAATGAGAATAGTAGCCATAAAACTATTTATGTATAATGAGAATAGTAGCCATAAAAAATGATGGGATTATTTACATATAGGATCATGGATGAGAGTGTAGTATTAAACAAACACACAAATATGTAGGTATGAACAAAATGTACAAAAATGAAAAAAGATTTCAAGCGTGTAAGCGACATCTGATTTAAAAAAATGTATGGTAGACAATGCAGTATACATATATTTGAGTGGGAAAAATAAACAAGATTAAAATGCATGACAGCTGCGCCGTGCAAAAAAGGCATGTTATCGCCTGCAGCTCCCATAATTTGACATAGCAGACAATCTACATAAATAAAAAACAGAATAAAATATATTAAAAATAAAGGTGGTAAATATATTGTCATCATTTCACTATATTTAATTATTCATCCTTGTTATAATATTTTTATATAAATTTCAATCAAACAAAACAAAGAAAGAATAAAAAATATGCATTTCAAAAAGTTATCGGAATGAATCGATAAAAATGATGAAAAATATTTTTAAAAAATAATATTCAGTGAAAAAATATATTTTTTTTTCACAGATCAAAAGCCTGAATGATAATTAATCGAATAAAACTAAACAATTTCTGAAAATGAAAATTATTTTACTTAATTTTCCTGTTTTTTTAATCCCAAAGTAAGAGTTCTTTTCCAGCAGTTCTTGGATATTATTCTAAAAAAGGTAAACATAATTAGTATCACTGGGGATATATATGTAAAATGTGTAAAAATCAACGAAAGCATCATTATATAAAATAGATAAATCATCAAACTAATAAAAGGTGGGGTAGGAATCATATGAAAAAAATTGTTCTTCCCCGAAATTTGGAATGGAAAGTTATTTTTTTTAAAATTCGCCCTTTAATAAATAAGTATCGAAAATTTTATGCTGATTTTTGCCAGATTAAAAAAAATTTCTCGCGTGTCAATTTCACGCTGAAATTTTCGTCCATTTTGTTCATACCTACAAATACATAGATTAGCTAGGGAAACTTTAATATTATTCTCTCTCTTTTTTTAATTAAAAACAATAAAAAAATCTTTTTTTAATTGTTTATGTATAATGCTTTTTTTGTGAAAAAACAACAGAATTGACAACAATTTTGCAAAAATTTGATTCTGATTTTTTGGGTTTTACTTACTTTCAAAAGCCATTTAAGTTCACCAATATTTTCTTTTGAACTTGGTTTGTAGACACTTTAAAGCAGGAGAAAAAGTCACAAGTGAAAGATTTACTAATGTATTAGGTTGTTACACAAGAAATGTCCTTTCTTTTTACATCATAGAGAATAATGCTAAAAGTGAAAGATTTAATAATGTATTAGGTTGTTACACAAGAAATGTTGTGTCTTTTTACATTATAGAGAGTAATGCTAAAAGTGAAAGATTTACTAATGTAATTGATTTTTGCAGATGTAAATAGATATAAATCGTTATTAGTGAAGGTTTTTCAGCGCTTGACATCAATGGTGTCGATCCAAGAAGTTAGACTTTTTTTCAATTACAATTTCAAATTAGGACATAATGCTGCTCAAGCTGCTGATAACGTCAACAAAGCATTTGGAGTGAACACTATTACCATGCAAACTGTTCAGCATTAGTTCAATAGGTTTAGGTCAGTAAATATGGATACCAATAATAAACCCCAAGGGAGGCCCAAACCTGTTCACAATAATGAAGAATTATTATCAGCAGTAGCCAAAAACCCACGAGCAACAGTTTGAGGACTTTCTGGAGACTTTAGGACTGCAATAGTGTGATCATATCATATCATCTCAAGGCAAGGTTAACAAGTTGGAAAAATAGATCCTGCATGAATTGAATGGAATGCTCCTTGACAGTGCCACACTTCACACTGCTCAGCTGACTGTATCTAAGCTTAGAGAATTCTTGCAACAGCCTTCATATTCACTTGACATTTCTCCTACAGGATTATCATCTTTTCAAGCATTTTGAACTCCATATCTGCAATAAAAGGTTCAATAATAGGGAAGCCATAATTTGTGCTTTTACTGAATTTGTGACCACTGAACCTAAAGAATTTTATAGAGATGGCATATTATCACTAGAGGATTGTTGGGAAAAGGTTATGTCAGTTTATGATAGGCTGTTTTGAACAGATCATCTGTGCATATCACGACCAGAATGTCTTGGAATGCAAAGAGAAATCTGTTTTTTTTCTGCTGATGAAGTCATGATGGAATTCACATATTGAACAGAATTTATACATCATCGGGTCAGAGGATGAAGATATTATCTACATATCTACATCATGTGCTTGACCTTTATGCACCTGTTCTCAAAGCCAAGTCTATCCTTAAATATATCTATATCTACATTACTTGCCATAAGTATTTGAACAAACAGCCATTTTGCTTCTAATCACTTGGTTTTGAGAGCTAAAAATAGAGACATTATGTAATAAAAAACAAATTTTATTGCAAGCATAACAAGGCATGCATTTAGTCATGTTTTGTGGTTCTGAATGCTAAATTTTTGTAAAATGTTTTTCAATAGAATTAAATTGTTGAATGAAAAAAAAGCAAATTTTTTGTTTGTATCCTTTTAAATTCTTGTTCAGAATTGATCAAGGAGACTAACAATGTGAACTCACATTGCTATATGAAAGAGTTGCCAAACTAGTAAGTTAATTTTGATTGAAAAGTACTGTTCAAAACCCTTAATGGCCCTGCAATCTTAGGCAATAAAAAACAGATTTTGTACTTGTTCAAATACTTATGAGCTGTATTTTTTATATAGGCGATGGTTTGTTTATATAAAAAGTACTATTATTATTTTATGTATGTATGTATGTATGTATGTATGTATGCAAAACACACACAAACACACACTCACGCACATGCATGCACACACACATGCACAAAAACACACTCATACATACACATATACACACACACAGGCACAGATGCAACCACACAAGAAGACCTGTCAAAAACAGAGAGAGCAGGATGAATCTTATTTATTCCCCTCTTCCCCCGGTCTATAAAATGGAATTAATTTCCTGTGAGTAAATTTGCTAAAATAACCCATCATTGTTTGAGGTTCTGTTTTTCATTCTACACAATCTTCTTCATTACAGGCTCATCATTTGACCCCCCCCCCCCCGCCAGATCCCTAACAACTTTTTTATCATTGTCTCTATCTCTGTTCATCTCTTTATCTCTCTTTATCTCCTTATCTCTGTTCATCTCTTTATCTCTTTACAGTAATATCTCGGCCGGCGCTCCAGATACGTTCCTAAAAAATGCAGCACTAAACAAAACAGCACCATGTGGGGTCATTATAACATTGCAATCATTTTAAAATATATCATGTTGTTTTTTGGCCTCAACAAGATGGAATGTATTAGTGCTGTGTATCTCAGCTGGTAGCTACTTCCCGGAGCTTGTGAAATATCACCATGTATCAATATACAGTGCCGCTCAGGATTATTGGCATAAAAATCCATTTGTGGTCAACAGAACGCTATTCTCCAAGCTCACTGCATGGCAAATCTCTATTACTCATGTATATAAAATACAATGTATATTAACCAAAGTGTACAGTATACAGTTATTTCAGAGACTGAATGTCCATGATGTCTATTCTCATACACATGGCACATTAAGCAAAGTGTACAGTATACAGTTATTTCAGAGACTGTCCATGATGTCTATTCTCATACACATGGCATATTAAGCAAAGTGTACAGTATACAGTTATTTTGTCCATGATGCAGTCTTTCATCATTATTTGGAAATTTAACATTACTAAATTTATTACAAAAAATATTTTTTAAAAAGGGGTAGCACTAAACAGCGTAGCACTAAGCGGGGTAACACTAAAGGGGTAGCACTAAGTGGGGTATTACTGTATCTCTCTGTTACTTTTAAAGTTTCTTTCCTCCTTTTTCGACTGCCAGAAATGGGAGACTCACATATTTGTGTGATGATCATTACCAAATTATGTATTTACTAGTTTACTCAGGCATCATTTTTGACGGCATATATAAAATATACAGATATACACAGTATTTTATAAACATGAATAATAGAGATTTGCATTGCGTTCTGGAATAGCGTTATGTTGACCACAAACCGATTTTTATTATTCTTTATTTTCAGCATTTCATCAGAACATGCAATTCTATTTTTACTACCTCATCATGTGTTGTTAACCTGCTTAATGATAATATAGATGAGTAGCGTCTCTTAGAGAGGAGAAATAAATAAATAAATACATATGACGTATTATTAATCACTGCTACCCACAACACTGTTGTATTGCTGGGTTTAGGGTGTTCATGTATTCTGACATTTATATCTATCTATGTATCTATCTATGTATCTATCTATGTATCTGGACTTTGCCCAGCCCTAACCATTCATAGTAGAAACTTGAAACTTTGCACACACACTCCTCTCAATGAGTAGGGAAAATGTTTTGTTTTGTTTTTTGAAAATTCCCCCACTAAATAAGTTTTTAGAGGGGGGTTCAATATGCAATGTAAGTTTATGCTAAATTGATCAATAGTTTGTGCCCGCTTGTTTTTTGAAAATTCAGACATTTTTTTAGTGATCACTGCTCAACAAAAAGCGAGTGAAGTAACTTATTCATTGATCACCTCTTTTTCCAATCTTTTAATTGATCATCCCCAACACAGTATATATGGGTGGCGATGATTCATAATTTCCCTTGGAATGCTAGTTATAGTTAGGTTTATTCATGTATGTATCTGTAAACGTTTGTATGTGTGTACCTGTATATGGGGATAGAGAGATAACAAGCAAGGTTAAATATATACTTGTAGTGGTTCTCAAACTGTGTGCCGTGGCACAATAGTGTGCAGCAACTATACTCCCAAGTGCGCCACATAATCTTTTCCAAATACGTAAAAATGTATTTTGAGCCTTGAATGTGTCCTGTATGGCTATTATGTCTATCACGCTTCTGCCACAGAGTTACCAATCCAGATTTTGTAAGATCCAAATCTTTTTAGCAAATGAGACCTGAAGGCAGGCAACACCAAATGAGCAGGCTGGGAAACGAATTGCAGCAGATGGAGGCTTGCCACCAAGACAGGCATCCTAACAAGCAAGTGTGAAGTGAGCAGAGGGGGGTGCAGACAGCAGAGGTGGCACACACAAAGCCAGATGTGAATTGCACCTGCAAAAGCTACAACAGAGTCTGCTGCTCGAGAATTGGGCTGTTCAATCCCAGCAGGCACTGCAACTCACAGACTAATCCTCTTAGTACATACGCTATTGTCTTCTCAGACAGAACGAGACCGCCTCTGCCGACCAGCATGTTTTGGGGATGTACATTCATCCTTTAAGAAGACCTAAATACAATAAACTCTCGGTGTAATGGCACTTATTCTAATGTGTAATGACACCAGCTGTGGAGCCAGGTAAAAGATTCTGGGGGTGTCCAGGCAAAAAGAGAAAGAGAAAAGATTGACTTTTCTGTTTTTATCACCATACATTTATGCATATGCTCATGACTGTTTACACAATATCTCCAAAAGTTCTCAATGAATTTCAATAAGATTCTGTGGACAATAGGCTACGGGAGAACTATTTAAATTTTTTGGGAGATCCTTGCACAATTACCTACCCTAGTTATATGTCCAAATGACATAATATCGCCAAATTTTCTGGTCTGTCCAAAAGATATCTCCAAAAGATATCTCCAAAAGTCATCAATGATTTTCAATCAGATTTTGTGCAAGGGTGGGCTATGGGCTACAGAAGAAGTGATTATATTTTGGAGCTGATCCATGCATAATTACTTCCCCTGACAATGGCGTTGGCAGTGGTATCCTCTCTCTCTGAAATTTTTCTAGTTATTAAAGCATTTCATATAGAATCTACCCAGTATAACGATCAAATTTGTTATAATGACTCTCTTAACTGCTCAAGGGTGCCATAATAATGGTAGTCTACTATAGTCTGATTTCCCTCCCCACCCAGCCTCCTTGTTAAAAGTCTTTAAAGGTATCTTCTGCTGGCTCAAGTTGAATAATAGTGAAACTAATGAAAGACAAAAGGTGGAATTTTCTGTTTACAAATCTTGACTTTATCCCAAAATCTTGAATGAAGTCTTTGCCCTTTCACACCTGCGCCTAGGATTG
>VCCN01000783.1:420841-438386 GCA_006491835.1 Architeuthis dux | reverse complement strand
GATATCTCCGAAAGTATTCAATGGATTTCAATGAAATTTTGTAGAAGGCTGGGCAATAGAATAGTGGTTAAATTTTGTTGAGGATCCAGAATTTATTTGATTGAGAGATATTTTCCGTTTTCTTTTTAATAAATACATTCATGACTGCCCACATGATATCTCCAAAAGTTCTCAATTATTTTCCATGAAACTTTGTGGAGGGGTGGAAAATAGGCTATGGAAGAAGTGATTGAATCTCGCCAAAATGTCATGTCTGTCCACACAATATCCCCAAAAGTTTCCATTGAATTTCAATCAAATTTCGTGGAAGGGTGGACAATAGACTACGGAATAAGTGATTAGAGTTTGGGGCGGATCCATGAACAATTACTTCCTCTTGGCAGGGGTATGCGCTCTCTGAGTGTTAGTTGTTACTTGTAAATGAATTTCAACACAAAAGTCTTGCACTGTGAAAAAAGCCGTTCTGACATTTACAAGATACAAAACATCTGCATATAAAAAATTGATAATGGTCTTGGATTTATTTTTATCAAATTTTCATTTTGAGTTTTTCAGTTCTTAGATACCATTAAACTTTTCAGTTCTTAGAGGACATTTTTTTCTGCTCGTCTACATTCCTGGTGTTTGAAAACAGAAAAACAAATTTGATACGTTTTGCTTTAATAGAAATAACCTATTTTATGTAAAAAGAAATAAATTTACATATTAAGAAAATATTCATTGCATTTATTTACTTATATAAATATACAAAGAATTTTGTGTATTTCGGGTCATAAGCAGCAGAGTTATTTGAATTTCTCTCACATAATTAATATTTAATTATAGATCATTATTTAATGAATATAAAGTTATTTAGATCATACATAATTAGCAATTAATTATTTATTCACATGCTTTTATTTGGTCCTGGTTTGAGTTCTGCATGTGAAAAGTGGAACTGCACAGAAAAAATAAAGAAACAGACCTGGCTGCTGCAGGGTCAAACTCCACTCTAACTTCTATTCCAACTGAAGATGATTACTGCAACTTTTGTATTGTATTTATAATAAAGATCCCTGCACAGAGTTTGTTTCTTTATTCACTTTTACGATTTAGGCCATTTGTTTAGCAGTCACTCACACCGGCGCCAGGCAAATATAGGTTCTCAACTAATAAATGTCATTATAATTATCATATATAATAAATAAATAAAACATTATAAAGAGCAGTTAGGATGTTGAAAATGGCCGAAACAGCCATAACATGTACATCAGAAGGCAGAACTACATTCATGAAAATGTTAATTTAAAAATGTTAAGTTTTTTTTTAAATTTTGAAGTTTTAGAATTTTAATATTTTACATATCCGGTTACAACCCTAATTTTGGTGAGGATTGTTCTTGTTATGGTATGAAAACAAAGACTTTGTACTGGAGTTTGACAAAAAAAATATGAAGAGTGAGAAACAAGGAAAATTTAAACAAAAATTCAATTTCATTTGATGGACATAGAAATTATTCTTGTTGTGAATTGTTCGAAAGCCAAGAAAACAATTTTAACTCTTAAATTCATAGGGAATCTAACTGTTAAATCAAGGGGAGTAACATAATTTTGATGAGGATTGTTCTTGCTGTTCTTGTTATGGTAGGAAAACAAAGTCAAATCCAGACAATATGAAACCAGTCCGCGGTATAAAAAAAGGTTGGGGACCCTTGCTTTAGAGCAGTGATTCTCAACCTTTGTCAGCCCGATGCCCCCCTATGACACCTTGTTACATGTCAACGCCCCCCTCTCCAAATGAGGAGTAAGCACAATGATTTCTTCCTGCAAGTCGATTTCTTGTTCTTCCACCGTACAGTATTCTTTGTTTGAAAACAACAGCAAGGGAGATAATTTTAAATGTCTATCCATAGAATAACAGTAACATTACAGGGTATTAAGCAAAATAATTCACCACTTGCCAGTTACTTGTATAGAAGAAATGGTTGGCGAAGTTAGCATTTAAGTTGGTAAGCAGATACTACTAAACAACAGCCATTTGTAAATCATTTGGAAAGCCAAGAAAACTATTTTAACTCTTAAATTTATACTAGGGAATCATAACTGTTAAATCAAGGGGTGTAACTTCTGATTAAAGTTACTTCCTTTGCACTTTTTGGTAAATTTTATTATTTTTCTTCAATTCAATTCCTTAAAGAGTTCCAATTTTAAAAATTCTGTTCATTGAAGAGTTTTGCAGCTGTTTCAAGCGGTTCATGAAGAGTTAAAACTAGACAGCACTCGGAGAGCACATACTTCTGTCAACGCCATTGTCACTAAAAACTAAATTGAAAATCAGTTCATATATATCTACGAAACAGGGAAGGTAACTGTAAAGAATTCCTGGATCCACCCCAAAATTTAGTTGATTCTTCCTTAGCCCATGACCCACCTTTCCACAAGATATCATTGAAATTCATTGAGAACTTTTGGAGATATTGACAGACAGACAGACATGAGTGAATACATATACCACTTCCAACTTCATTGGCATAAGTAAATCACAACTCTGCTGCCCTATCACAGGGTTGTCTTAGGTCTTTGGCCATACAAGACTGAATTTGTATGGTCTTGGGACCAAATTAAGTAGCTTCAGTACCAAAATAATCAAATAACTTTAAATCCATTATCAGACCAAATTTGTCTGGTCTTGGGACCAAATTAAGTAGCTTCAGTACAAAAATTATCAAATAACTTTAAATCCATCATCAGACTAAGCTTGCAGGAAAAATAAGATATATCTATTGTTCATGTATATGTATGTTGTATCATATCATCCGTATGTAAGGGTTTGTTATCTTTTGTAAATTTTCCTTCAGTACCAAATCTTTATTTTCGGAACAAAATATCTTTGTTCAGTACCAAATTTGTCTAATTTTGGTCTTGAAAAGTACCAATTGGCATCCCTGCCCTGTGTGTGACATAAATTCAGAATCTGATCAGCTAAATGGCCCATCTTATTTGATAGCTGCCTGATGGATGACTTAGATGCATTCAGCTTCAAGGAAATAAGTTAAATGTTTAAAGGAAGCAGGAAGGAATTAGACGGATGAAAATTACACAACTTGGTTTTTCAATTTTCTTGCTTCTAGTAACCGTCACCAAAACTGTCCCCTAAACTGTCAACATAGGTTTCTTCAGTTTTCAAGTTGGTTTGGATGGCTGGCTATGTATGTATCACGTTCACAGGCTGCATCAATGGAGCTAGAGGGCAGAAAATTTAAACATTTACTCCTTACTATGCTAGAAAAACCTTTTTTTTGAAAATTCCGCCCCTAAATAGGTGTTTAGCAGGGGTTCAATTTGCAATGTAAGTTTATGCTAAATTTGTCCCTTAGTTTGTGTCCGGCAGCATTTATGCTTGTTTTTTGAAAATTCGGACTTCTTCTGCCTAACAAAAGGCGAGAGAAGTAACTTATTCATTGATCACCCCTATTCCACCCCTATATAGGTGTTTAGTGGGGTTCAATTTGCAATGTATGCTAAATTTGTCCCTTAGTTTGTGTCCGGCAGCATTTATGCTTGTTCTTTTTAAAATTTAGACTTCTTTAGTGATCACTGCCCAACAAAAGGTGAGAGAAATAACTTAATCATTGATCACCCCTTTTTCCAATTTTTTAATTGATCACCCCCAACACAACATGCTGCCAAAAGACGTTGGTCACGTGACAGTTTCTATTGAGGGACTAACCAGATCTGTTCCTTTTATTTTTATTCATGCTTTTAGAAAATCTTTTTCTCTTACAAACTTTTTGATAATCGCTCAGATTTAACCGAGAAAAAAAAAAAACTTCAGAGAAATGAGTTCAAGTCAACTTTGAGATTTTTATAGCCACTTCCTGTTAAGTTTTTTAATGAGATTTTTCTGGCCAAGAGAAATGAATTCACAATGACCTGAAACACAAGTTATAAACTTGTAGTAGTCAAGCCAGTGTGTTTATTCAACTCGGTGTGGCTTCTGCAGCTCAACAGGGACAAACAAAGAAAGGACTCCCTTTGACCCCTTTTGGCTCCTGAAGTCTAGTTTATAAGCAGTGGCGTTTCTAGTTCTTAGAAAGGGGGGGCAACTTGGGGGCCGAGATTACGGGGAAGGGAGCTTTCTCCTTCTCTAGCGATCATCAAATGGGAAGGGAGGTTGTCACCCCTTTTGTCCACGGTTTCTTGTGCCGAAACATTGCATTAAAAGCTGCCATGTTCAAAATTATTATATTTTTATGGCACAGTTTTTTTTCTTCTCGAAAATCTGAGATAATCAATCATATATCAGCAACACCCCTACATTAAAGCGTATGAAAGAGGGGATGGGGGGGCAACCTAGGGGCCAGCCAAAATTCTGCCACTGGTTATAAGTATTGCTGCTATTGAAAAAAAAAAAGTCTCGGTTTACTACCATTCAGTGGGGTAGCAAGAGGAGGGTGACGGGGGCCAATCACCCCTGGGCGCAAGTGTGAATGGGCGCAAAGTCTACAGTGTATTTAAAACAGAATTCAGGAAGAAAAGTCACAGGAACAAAAGTCACGGAACAAAAGTCACAATGTAGTGTTACCCTGAGCTACATAAAAACGTAATAGGGAGAAAAGTCACAACTTTTATTTTCTGGGTAGGAAAAAAGTCATAGGAAAAAAATTTGTTTAATAAAATAAGTAATATTTTAATTCGATTTATACTAATTAAATGTTATAGTGTGACTTTATTTTAGGCCTATGTAAGGTGGTATTTAATTCTTCAGGTTATTGTCATTAAGTGGGTAATGAGTCACAAAATAAATAATCAAAACATTTGGGGGGGGGGGGCAAAATTATTTTTGCCTCCGGGCACTGAGAACCCTTGCTACACCACTGCTACCATTACAGTACACCTGAAGAAGGCTGTAGAAGACATCGGCTGAAATGTTGCGTTAACAACATAAACAACATGAAGTAGTTCAATTGTTCTAAAAACTCTCTGGGATTGTCACTTATCAGATAACCTATTCATCAAAATGTTCCTTTTAGGCCATCTTGTCGGTCCCAAGCCCGGATAAAGAGAGAGGGTTGAGCGTGGGCCTAGCAACTCAATCCAGTAAAACTTACTTGCTACTGAAACCATACCTGCATCAGCCTAGCGATTGTCCAAGCAGTCACTCCGGCGAGAGCCTGGTCGGGAAAATTCATATTCAGAATGGCTCATGATGCATGCTTTCTTTGCCTCAGAAAAGAAGAGTTCTATGAACAACTGAAAAGAATTTTGTAGGATGTTCCACTTGAAAAGTCACCCTACCTTGATTTGTTTTCTGCTATCATTTTGTTTTGCTTACAATACAAATGAAGATATTCCTCAATAAAAGGGAGTGTACACACACACATACATAGACACACACATACACATACAGACATATACTCATACACATGCACACATACACACACTCACACATTCCTATACATATACACATTTCTATATATTTACTTATGCAGAAGACATTTCCTTGTTTACCTAGAGATACACCCACATTTACTGACTTAGAAATAGATTTTCGCATCAAAACATTTCAATGACCCAATAAAGGGCAAAAAAACAAACAGCACTTTAGACAACAAGAACCATAAGTTCAATAATGCATCCACTGTCCGTGGTAGTAGTAATAGGAGGAGGAGGAAGAGGAAGATGAGAATGGTTTACATTAACTAACTAAAAATTTGTCCTTTATTGGGTCATTGAAATGTTTCTTCTAGTCAGTAAATGTGTGTGTGTGTCCCTAGGTGAGTCTCAAGGTGACTTTAGAGCAGGGGTTCCCAACCACTGGGCCACTGACCAGTATGTGGCCACAAAGCATGTGCTACTGGGACCCTAGAAAACAATATCATTTGGCAATATGAAACAATATTCTTTTATTTTCTTTGTAAAATAAAAGCAAATTCATTTCCTTGGATCCGAATATTAAATTCATTAGATAAACCATTTTAGAAACAAAATTTAGTGTATTAGTCACTTATAAGTGACTTATAGTTGACTTATCACCTATATTCTGGTCGTGATTAACCCCCCACTCCACCCCCATGTAGGCCAGACCACAAGAATATTGTCAACAAGCCTGGCTGCTGCAGGGTCAAACTCCACTCCTACTTCTATTCCGACTGAAGATGATTACTGCACCTTTTGTATTGTATATATAATAAATAAAACATTATGAAAATATATATTTTTTTGTATAAATGTATTTAATGAAATAAGCCTGTGCATATCTGTATGATAAATTTTCATTAATATCAACGACTTGTCAATTTAGCACAGTCAATAAGACAGTCAATAAGACAGTTGGTTATGAGTTCAAATCACAGTAGGGGGATGTGAGTTTTATATATCAGTTTACACCTCTAATTTTGATGAGGATTGTTCTTGTTGTTCTTGTTACGGTAGGAAAACAAAGTCAACTCCAGACTTTGTATATATACATAAACAACGCCTTACCTCCTACACCACACACAAACTCATCCACACACTCACACACACTGACACTACACACACACGTATACACACTAACCAAAGGACCCCAAAACACAATCAACAACAAAACGAACACACACACTAACTATAGGCCCCAACAATATGAACAGCAATAATAGACATTTACAATCCATGAATTTTTTTCTCTCACTTCCAAAAGATGCGCTGATGAAGACACTAGTCGAAACTGCAGTCCGCAAAACGCAAAAGAATAAATGAAAGAATAAAAGATAATAATGAACTCTTTCATACATATACTCCTGGTTTGTCTTAAATTTATTTGTACATCTCTCTCTCTCTCCCTGTATATATATATATAGATATATATATGTATGTGCATGTGTGTATGCATGCATATATACATACAATCAGGGACTGTCTTATCGCAAGCGCCCCCAAATTCAATTTGAAAATAAAAAACTTAATTTTAATGTGTTGGGGGGGGGGGTCCATTGCTTTGCCCAGGGGGCCTTAAATATACTTACGATGACCCCTGCATACAATGCACAATTGCATGGGTTTCACGGGAGGAAATGCATCTGTAGTCAGTATGAATGAATGTGGGTGTTCTTTAATATAATCAAATTTGAATTTATCATCAACAAGAATAAAAAACAGGTCTGGTTAGTCACTCAATAGAAACTGTCCAATGTCTTTTGGCTGAATGCTGTGTTGGGGGTGATCAATTAAAAGATTGGAAAAAAGGGTGACCAAGTTACTTCTCTCACCTTTTGTTGGGCAGAGATCACTAAAAAAAAGTTTTAAAAAACAAGTGTGAATATTGCCGGACACAAACTAAGGGACCAATTTAGCATAAACTTACATTTTAAATTGAACTGCACACAAAAACCTCTTTAGGTGGGGGATTTTCAAAAAACAAAAAAGAATGTTTTGTCTAGACATAATAAGGAGTAGATGTTTAAATTTTCAGCCCTCTAGCTCCATTGGTGTGGCCTGTACGCATGATACATACATACCTATGTTGACAGTTTAGGTGACAGTTTTAATAAGCAGATTTGAAATGAAAAGGCTTGAAAGGCGGCCATTTTGCTATCAAAAGAAATCTTTATCAGATACGATCAGAACTCATTTGTTGTAAGATGATGTTTGGTTGCCTTGAACCCAGAAGGACGAAGGAATCAAATGAATGAAGGCAGATGAATGAGTCGAATGAATACATCCATTGTGCGGAAACTGGATATCATTTGAAAAATTCTAACACTGGTTTCCATTGACAAATTCACGCGCAAGTTTATTGGGGTGACATTTTCATATAAAGCTTCGTTCTATGGAGACAAATATATATTCGCTGCTTCCACACTTACCCTATCAATTAATTTATTCTGGATAAACTCCACAAAAAGAAACCCTGTTTTTTGTCTCTTACTATTATTTTTTTCTTTTTATACCTTGTCTTTGCTTGTTAGTCTGTTTATTTGTCAGGATTCGGAGTGAAAGGCATTGCTCTCTGAAAGTTGGTTCCTGCTCTGGTTTTATCTACATTTCACACACAGGCACTTGAGGAGTCGACAGTCAAGAGCCAGACACACCCACTGTCACTTCGCTGACTGATCGCTAATATTCATTCATTTATTTATTTGCTACTTCAAGGTAGTGACTTGGGCTTCGCAATTCCTTATGACATTTCTATGAGGCAAAAGTTGAGGGAGCTGATCAAATTTCAACCTTGCAACTGACAACTTTCAAACACAGAAGAATTATTTTGTTTTTTCTTCATTTTTTATGAAGAAAATTTCGGACAAGAAAAAGTTGTTTTTCTACCTCTACCAATAAAGATGGAAGAGGTATATATATTCATTCATGTTTGTCTGTCTGTCCACACAATATCTCTAAAAGTTCTCAATGAATTTCAATGACATTTTGTGGAAATGTAGGCGATGAGCTAAGAAATAATTTTTTTTTCCAATTGATAGATTGTTTTTCATATATTAAGACCAAAATATGGAATATCAATACTTACACAATTACCTACCCTGCATTGTATCTATATATGAACTGATTTTCATTCTGTTTCTAGTTAGTGTATAGGATTTTTCAATATCATTGGCAGAGGTATGGGTTCTCTGTGAACATTTTTTTAGAACATTTTATTATAGTGTGAAAAAAAACCTATACAAATTGTATATACAAGCATACACCATGACAATCATATTTACACAATATCTAAAGCCTTAAACCTTTGCGGTGATATAATAAACATCATAATTTTTCATAAATTCATTTGCATCTCTTGATAGCACTACATATTCTGGTAATCTATTCTAAAGTCCTACTACTCTATTGCTAAAAAAGAATTTTCTGATATTCAATCTACTTCTATTTGCTTCTACCGTATATGTGTGGCCTCTGAGTCCCTTGTACCCTCTTCTAGTAAAAAATACATCAGGGTTTACTACTTCTAAACCATGCATAATCTTGAACATTTCAATTAAGTCTCCCCAATCTCTCCTATTTTCTCCTATTTTCTAACAATGTTAAACCTAACACTTTTAGCCTATCCTCATAAATAATACTTTTTAATTCTGATACTAACTTAGTTGCATGTCTCTGGACTTTTTCTAAAAGATTTCTTATCTCTCTCCAAGTACAGTGACCAGGCCTGTGCACAGTACTCTAGGTGTGGACGGACATAAGTCTTATATAGTATAAGGTAAGCTTAATCAGTCCTAGTACCCTGTTCGCCTTAGCCACAGCACTGGCAATATACCTAGAGAATGATAGTTTATCAGTTACTATGATTCTAAGATCCTTTTCATCATTTACAATATCTAGTATATTTCCGTTCATACAGTAATATTAACACGGATTTCTATTTCCTACGTGTAACTCCTTACATTTATCTTCATTAAAAGCTAATAACCATTCTCTTGACCATAGCATTAATTTATCTAGGTCCTCCTGTACTCTTACTTGGTCAACCGGCACAAGAATAAAAAGTAAAAAGATAAAGTGAATCGTTTTAGATAAAATTTCTGAACTTTTTATTTATTAAACAAATCGACTGCAAATGTCTGATATTAATTAATAGTGTTTTGATTTTGGGAATATACTTTTGCCTATGTGGGTAATATCAGATTTTGACATTTCTGATCATCCATACTTCAGCTGTCCCATGAAGTGCTCGTAAATTTAAGCAGGCTTTCATCACATTTGGATATGGAAAGCTGACCTTTGAACTGAGTTGACTGGTAACAGACACCCTCTGTAAACAAATGTATTTTTCACTGTATTTTCAGTAAAAAGTAATATTTTTTTCAAAATCCACTCAAGTAATCATTAAATTAACTAATTTTCGTTGAATCCTATGTTTCTGTTATGGCTACTTAAAGCACATGCCTCTGCCAATGCCATTGTCATTAAAAACTGAATGAAAATAGTTACAATGCAGGAGAGGTAACTGTAAAGATTTGTGGGTCCTCCACAAAATATGATCAATTCTTCCTTACACTTCCACAGAATGTCATAAAAATTCATTGAGAACTTTTGGAAATATTATGTTGACAAAGATGAGTGAATACGTAAATGTATGAAAAGAAAATGAAAAAATATCTCTCAATTGAAAATTCCTGGATCCGCCCCAAATAATTTTCGTTGAATCATATATTTCTATTATGGCTACTTAGATTTTTAATTACAGAGTTTAAATTTTTTTGTCGGCAGAGATCAACCATGATATATGTATATAGGATTTTATAGGATCAAAGTTAATTTTGTGATGACAAAAATTGACATTAAAAACAGTTTAAAAACTTGCTTTAGGTATGCAAAAGTAATTTTGTTTTTTACGACTAACTTTAAATGCTATTTTCTTGAAATTAAAACCAAAATGAAAACTTCAAAGAAGATTCAAATGGTTCTTCGGATGATTGAACTCTTTCTTGTTGTTTGTATTGTAAACACTTGTTTCGGCCGATCCATTCTTTGGCCTTCTTCAGGTGTAAAAACCAAGTGTGAAGTTATGTTTAAAGGGGGTAACCCTTTATAGCTCAGGGCCTGTTACAATGAGTGCCTTTACAAAGGGAGTTCAATCATCCGAAGAACCATTTGAATATTAATGACCCTTCTCAAAACTATAGAAAATATCTTCAAAGAAGATATTTAAATTATTGCAATACATTTTAAAATCTTTATAAAACAGTTTGTGAACATTGCTAGAATTCATAATGTTTTTGGTACCTACTTAGTTTGATATGAGCAACATATAAATTATACAATTTTATGCGGACATATTTTGGGGTTATGTATGCAAAAATGAAAAATACCATGATTTCCAAGATAGGCAGGTCCTCCCTATTTAGAAGATTGCTGCAACACAATTTTTCTACTTCTACCCCCACCCCCATTTGGCCTTGTACTGCCTAAGATAAGCTTAGTAAATAGCAAGCCATAACAATGAAAGGCTAAATCTGTCTAAAGCTGGTTTTAAACATCCAACATGATGATTTCATCATATCTTGCACTAAAATAAGCGATGTAGCCAGTCGCAAGGAGTAAATAGGAAGGTAGACTCAAGTGGATTTGTTTTTAGACAAAGAATTTTATTTATGACACTGAATTTTGGCCGGTCCCACTCGTGAAGAGTTTCAGTCTGCTATCCATTAAAAAAAGAACAGAGGAACACTTGAAATTTGGGTTCAGAGGCCATTTTGGAAACATGTATTTCAGCAAAATTAAAAACAACCAGTACTTTGGGTTATTATCACATTTTGATCAACTTATCCTTGTAAGATAGTTTAATTGTTAAGTACAGTAGACTTCCGTCATTATGGCACCCTCAGGGAGTACTTCTATAATGAATTTACCATTATAGAAGGTGGATTAAAAACTTATGGCATGCAAATTAAAAAATACAGCATGCAAATTAAAAAGTATGGAAAGTAAATTATTTACTTTTTAATTAGCTTGGGACAAGGTATAATATTCTACAATAGTTTTGCGAGAATATAAAAACAAATGTGACATTAGAACGCATGTGTCGTTAGAATGCGTGTGCCATTAGAAAGAGTGCTGTTACAACGAGTGTTGTTACAAGTGTCGTTACAACAAGTGCTGTTACAACAAGTGCTGTTACAATGAGTGCCATTACAACAAGGGCTGTTACAACGAGTGACATTACAATGAGTGCCATTACAACGAGTGCTGTTATAACAAGTGCCGTTACAATGAGTGCTGTTACAATGAGTGCCGTTACAATAAATGCTGTTACAATGAGTGCTGTCACAATGAGTGCCGTTAGAACGAGTGCCGTTACAACGAGAAAATAATTACAATGCAGGGGAGGTAACTGTAAAAAAATTCTAGATCCTCCACAAAATATAATCAATTCTTCCTTACACTTCCACAGAATGTCATAGAAATTCATTGAGAACATTTGGAGATATTGTGTGGACAGAGATGAGTGAATACATACATGTATGAAAAGAAAATGAAAAAATATCTCTCAATTCAAAATTGCTGAATCCACCCCAAAATTTAATCAATTCTTCCTTACATCATGTCCTTCCTATCCTTCCAGAAAATGTCATTGAAATTCATTGAGAACTTTCGGAGAAATTGTGTGGACAAAGATGAGTAGCAAATGATTAATAGCTCTATACATTTCATAGGCAACTTTTCATAGACGGATACATCTCATTGATCTGGTGTCGCTAATCTAACTATAATTGAAGAAAATTATAAAGTGATGCTATGTAGCATAGTAAAGTAAATAATTTAAGTATTTTTAATCATTGTTTTTAAAACGTGTTAAGTTAAAAAAATCTTTTTATATAAAGTTGTGTAGTAATTATCATTGAAATAATGAATTCTAACACTTAAATTATTTACCTTACTATGCTACATAGCATCACTTCAGAAGTTTCTTCAATTATAGTTAGATTAGCAACACCAGATCAGCAAGATATAACCATGAATTTATCTGGTTATGAAATGTATACACTATTAATTGTTTGCTATGAATTGCTGGCGATTAACTCGCCGGATCCTACAGACAGATAGACACAAGTAAATACCTAAACCACTTCCAACTTCATTGGTTCAGGTAAATTAGGCTAAGGGTCCAAAAACCCTTTGAACAATAATCAAAAACAGGTTTGGTTAGTCACTCAATAGAAACTGTTATGTGACCAACATCTTTTGGCAGCATGCTGTGTTGGGGGTGATCAATTAAAAAAATGTAAAAAGAGGTGATCAATGAATAAGTTACCTCTCTCATGCCATGTTGGGGGTGATCAATTAAAAAATTGGAAAAAGAGGAGATCAATGAATAAGTTACTTCTCTCATGCCGTGTTGGGGGTGATCAATTAAAAAATTGGAAAAAGAGGAGATGAATGAATAAGTTACTTCTCTCATGCCGTGTTGGGGGTGATCAATTAAAAAATTGGAAAAAGAAGAGATCAATGAATGAGTTACTTCTCTAAGTTAGATTAGCGACATCAGATCAACAAGATATAGTCATGAATTTATCTGGCTATGAAATGTTTACGGCTATTAATTGTTTGCTATGAATCGCTGGGGGTGATCAATGAATAAGTTACTTCTCTCACCTTTTGTCGGGCAGTGATCACTAAAAATGTCTGAATTTTCAAAAAAAAAACAAGTATGAATGCTGCTGGATACAAATTAAGGGACCAGTTTAGCATAAGCTTACATTGTAAATTGAACCCACCATTAAAAACCTATTTAGGGGGAAATTTTAAAAAAAAGCAGTAAATGTTTTAATTTTCAGCCCTCTAGCTCCACTGATGCAGCCTGTATGAGTGATAGATACATACATAGTCAGCCAGCCAGCCAGCCAGCCAGCCAGCCAGCCAGCCAGCCAGCCAGCCAGCCAGACCAACTTGAAAATTGAAGAAACTTATGTTGACAGTTTTAGTGACAGTTTCTAACAGTGGCACTGGGGGGGGGGGTAGAAATTTATATGTAGCATTTGTATATGTTTATTTGTAGTTGGCTTGTAACTAAAGTGATCCTCAAAAGCTTTTATTACTTTCAGGGTGAAGTGTCTGGATTAGTTGTGATTTCTCAATTTCAAGGTGCTGTAATACATGGACCTAAGAAAGAATTATGTCAGAGCATTGTATTTCAACTAGGGGCACAGCCAGGCTCTAGAGGGAGCCATAAACTACAAATTCAGACCTCCACTGGTGTTAGAAAAAAATTTCTTCTCGGCAAGAGTAGCAAACGCATGGAACAGCTGAAGTGCAAAGACAGTCACAACAGAGAATATCAATATTTTTAAAAAATAATTTTTATTCTGATATCAGACATGCCAAATTTAACTAACATTTTTCTCTAGTTTAATCTCATCCCAACTAAACTGAAGCTGGCTTAATGACGCAATTAAGTACTGTAAAAAAAACCTATTTCAAGTATATTCAAGTATATTATACCAAATTTCCATTATAACTACTGAAAGAGACTGTTTTTGATTAAGTCAAACATCCAATAAAAAATATAAAAAACATTTTTCGCTAGTAATTTTTTTGTGCTTTCAAATGTCCTTACCTCTCAAATTTGTCAGTTTTGAGAAAAAATAATTTTTTCTTGTTTTACAATGTAACTGTAATGCTAATCTGGGCACGTTGTTTCTGCCATTTTCATGGAAGTAAGGCTTGAAGTATACAGTTTGTAAACTTCCGTTTTTTCAGTTCCTTAAACTTATTTTTTCTCAAAACTGACAAATTCACAGAGGTAAGTAAGGTATTATGGATTGAAAGCACAAAAATTACTACCGAAAAAAATTTTTCTATTTTTATTGAATATTCATCTTAAATGAAATCTTAACTAAAATACAACTTTGGTCTCTTTCATTTGGTATGAGAAAAGATGGAAAAAATATTTTTGATTTCTTTCATCTCCGTGTCTTAATAAGTGACATTAATTTATATATTAGGTTGGATCAATAAGTCTGTAGCCTGACATGTAGTTATTAACTGAATTTTGATCTGTGATTTTTACTTTATATTGTATTTAAAAAGAAAGGGAGAGAATTTTAAATGTACAAATATTGAGTTACTTCCCTTGAAATTTCAATTAAGTCTACAATTATTAATTATTTGTTTTTAACTACTTTTTCTGCAGAATAATAAAAAATATCTCTCAATCAAAGATAAATTCCTGGATTCGCCCAGAATTTAATCAATTCTTCCGTAGCCCATGGCCCACCCTTCCACAAAAGAACTTTTGGAGATTTCTTGTGTGCATTTACATCTTAAAGCTACAGACAGATTCTGCTAAACTTAAGCAAGATGAATGTTGGCAGCTTCCAGAAATGCTACATAAAATGTTGAATCTTATTTTCTATAGTTTTGAGAAGGGTCATTAATATTCAAATGTTTATATTCTATAGTTTTGAGAATGGTCATTAATATTCAAATGGTTATTTTCTATAGTTTTGAGAAGGGTCATTAATATTCAAATGGTTATTCGGACGTTTGAACTCCTTCTTGTTATTTGTATTGTAAACACAACGTTTCGGACGATCCATTCTTCGGCCTTCTTCAAGTGTAAAATCCAAGTGTGATGGGTTAAACAGAAGTTATGTTTAAAGGGGATAACCCTTATAGCACATGGCCCGGGTGTTTCTGTGTCTTTGTCTTGTCGGGTTTAGGTTTGTTGAGAAGTGAAAGCCACATTGGGTTGAAATCCGCACTGGTCTGGCTAATGCATTTAGTTTACATTTTGATGTGAGCTGCCTCTTTGATTTTACAACATCAAGTTCATTTTCAAACGTACACACACTCCAAGTTCTGCTAAGTATGGTTGCCCCTACTCATGCCAAAGAAGGCCGTAGAATGGATTGGCCGAAACATTGTGTTTACAATACAAATAACAAGATGAAGGTTGAATCTTATTATTAACTAGCAGGGAATTCTGGCGTTGCCTGGTAGAATCAGTAAAAAATCGACTTTGAAAGAAACTTTCGAGAAACTGTAATTTGTTAATAAAATATCAGTTGTGTGCATATGTTTCCACTGAGAAACTGTAATAAGAAATAAAGATTAGATGTATGGAAATGTTTCCATTTAAAAATATACTTGAATATACTTGAATATATACTTGAAATAGTCTTTTTTTGACAGCAGTTAATTGCGTCATTAAGCCAGCTTCAGTATAGTTGGGCTGGGTTTAAACTAATAAGAAAAATGGTAGTTAAATTTGGTATGTCTGATATCAGAATAAAGATTATTTTTAAAAATATTGATATTCTTGGATGTGACTGTTCCATGCTTTTGCCGCTTTTGCAGAGAGGAAATTTTTGCTAACACCAGTGGAGGTCTAAATTTGTAGTTTATGTCTGTGTCCTGTGTTTTACTGCAGATAGATGAAGTCAGCATTTTCTTATCAGGGCATTTTGAGCAATGAACGTCAGTATCCACTCTATGTATGTTGTTCCGGATTCTATAGACTTTTAGTAGGTCAGCATGTTTTCTTCTGTATTCAAGGGTCTCTAGATTGAGTTGTTTTAATCTTTCAGTGTAGGATATATTTCCCAATCTTGGAATGATCATAGTGGCTCTCCTCTGAACTCTCTTTATGGCATCACTGTAAAAACTGTACATTTTTGAAAATCAATATGTGTGTCCAGTGAAAAACTATTTTTTTATTATTTCCATCCTTCTGTAGTCAAGTTTAGTCAAAGATTTCACAATGTCAGAGTGACCTCTACCACTTCAGAAAGATAACTATAAAAATACAAATAGCAATAAAAATAAAATGACTCTGAAAATATTTTTTTTATTAGATTTGATATATAGTTAGTTAGTATTCTGTTTTAACTGTCCCAGGTGCAGAGTGACCTCACAAAACAACAACAATCGAACCATAGCAATAAAGGAAATGATGCTTTGAAGTTTTTTATTAGAGCCCAGACGTTGGAATTTAGAATAATTTATGGCACGGACAGCAGTTATTATTGTCTAATCCAAAGGTTGCGTGTGTGCATCCAGTGAAAATCTATAATAAAAAGAAATATCAAGTATGTGCAAAAGTTTCCTTCTTCCATACATAAGTTTTGGCGATGGTTTCACCAATTCAGAGCGATGTCAACCGAAACCGAAAGATCGTTAAGGTAAAATACCAAATTTACTCTCAGGTTTACATGTAAAATTGAGTCAATTAAAAATATCATTTTATAAAAAAGAATCTAATAGGAATTTCTGACATTTAGACGCAACCATCCGCTGAACCAGGGCTGTTAGGTCCACCCCCCCCCTCTCTCTTCAAGACCGACCCTCATAATTCGTGCAGTAAAGAAGAGGAAACTGTGGGGGTTGGGGTAGGGTGTGGCTAATACAGCAGGAAGACAGAAATAAATATAACAATTTTTTTAAATCGTAACACCTCACCAGAAGGTTACATTTTGACAAAACTTAGATACATATGTTGCAAAGTGTTGCAGCAGAACTTATCAGAAATGCAAATATTTACATACATTACTCTGACTCATGCTTCCTAATACACACACACACTCACATATGCAATAATACACACACACTCACTCTTGACATTAATCCCCTAACAGCAGGGGTCATGAGCCATACTGATAAATGGCCACCTAAGATCAGACAGTTCTTAATATAACTTACCCACAGACTTTCTATATCCACCCTACCATACATACACACACAGAACACACTCACACACACATACATAACTCTGACTCACACTTTGTAATATGCACAAGCTATCATACTTACACATACTCACTCTTGACATGAATCTCCTAACAGCAGGGGTCAGCAGCCAAACTGATAACTTGGCCATTTTTTCCATCCTTCAGACAACAGACATAGATCACACTATACCCACACCCTTACTAACCTGCCCACATTATTATGCTCATGCCCATTCACATATTCAACCAGACAATCAAGGGACACATGTACTTAATAGGCCCTGAACATATTAATTTAACCTCATTTTGAATTTTGGTCTCTTTCACTTCCCAAATATGCATTGATAATGAAACACGTTCAAGATTGCAGTCCACATTACACAAAAGAATTAATGAAGGAATAAA
>VCCN01000783.1:397155-420073 GCA_006491835.1 Architeuthis dux | reverse complement strand
TCTTTTCTGCCCTCTCTCTTCCTACCCTCTTATTAAACTATCAAATTTTATTTTCTGCTCCTTTTCTTCCAACCCTTTTATTATAGCAGAATAATAAATCTTTTCATATTGAGGCAAATTATCCTAACAATAGATATCACGTTAATAATCATTACCTTTTGTTCGAAAGGGACATCTTTTGACCCCACACCGCATAAACCGGAAGCGCTCAAATTGTAGGCGTCTAAACATTTATTTATTTCAAATTTTCAAATCTTCAAATTTCTCCAAGAAAAAAAACCTTTCAAGTCTCACAATGCATCAAGTAAGTTGCTAAAATTGTACGTTTTCATTTTCTATTTTCCTGTGCCTCCCATTATGTTGCAATTTGATTTATTTATGCAGCACAAAAACATCGATATTGGTACCACCGTATATCACTTTATGTTCAGTAGTACATTCTGAAGAAAGTAGAAGACGTTAAATATCTTCAATCGAAACTGCTTTATTTTCTACTTTTAAATTAATATCTTTAATCAAACGGACTGGATAAGTTAAGTAAGTAAAAGATAGCATGAAGCCCAAAAGTAAACAATTTGTATTCAATAGACTATTATTGTTTATGTTTTTGTAAACAATTACTTGATCAATCTTGTGATCATCGTCGAGTGTTGAGGTTGAACGCACGCGATATTTTATAATAAAATAAATCCAACCAATATTGTTTTGTTATTTCGGCACAGAAAAGAAATTGGACAGTCGATAAATATTATTTTTTTCATTATTTATTTATTTTTTATTAAATGAAGTATTGTAAAATATTGTTTTTGCTGCCGTAGATGTACGGCCTCAGTTAAGTTGTGATTTAAAAAAAAAAAAAAAAAAAAAAAAAAAAAGATGAAGGTAAATACTAATTTAATGATAGTATATAGATGTCTTTAAAATGTATTTTTGGTTATTATAGTAGTAAGCATTGCTTTTATTTTAAGCCAAACATATTCTAATTCGCCTTCAACGTAGTGTTTTCGTTTAACCAGATGTAAATAAAAATACTTTTAAAATGAATTATGATATTTATTACAACACAAATGTTTAAGGTTTTTAATATCGTGTAAACTAGATTTGTTATGATCATTGCTTGTATCCACAACTTAACTTGTATACTTTTCCCCCCGCACTAAATGAATGCGTTATGTATTACTTCCTTCCTCACATTAAGTATCGGTGTTGTTGTTGTCTGCCTGATTCGTACTTTTTGTTTACAAAAAAGAAACTAAAGGTTTTTCTAGCAATCGATGAAAGGATTCAAAACATTTCTGTCGGGATTATGATTGAACAGTTTTCAAAGATCTTTTATGCAAGCAAAATCATATTCATCATTTTAGCTCCAGTATCAGCTGTTAATGTTACTACTATTGTTGTAGTAATAGTTGTAACTTGTAGGAAAAACAGAAATAATTTTAGTCGATACTAATTGAAGTTTTTTGCCGGCAGCTGTTATTAATATCAAGACTTTTTTAAAACAAGTGCGCACAACTTGAAATATAAATGCTTTTAAAATGGTTCATTTCTTTTCCTACCAAAAAGCAGGGCATACTGCTTTTGTTTGTTTGTTTTTGTTTTGTCATCTCTGATTTTAAGAGTTTGTTTATATAATTTTTCAAATTATATTTTCCTTTCATCACTTTGAAACATTTTGCGAAAATTCAGTCACCGATTCCAAAATTGCAATTACAAGGTTTTTTTAAACTTTAAAATAGTTTTGTCATTTCCCCAATCAACCAGTTTTGTTGTTATTTTTAGTTATAATATAATCATTGTAATCTAACCATTTTAATATAGCCATTGTAATCTGACCCCCATAATCCAACCATCATAATGTAGCCAAGCCATTGTAATCCAAATGGCTAAATTACGATGGTCAAATTATGGTGATTGGATTATGGTAGTCAGATTACAATGGTTAGATCATGGTGGTCAGATTAGAAGGGCTAGATTATGGGGGTCAGATTACAATGGTTGGATTATGGGGGTCAGATTACAATGGTTGGATTATGGGGGTCACATTACAATGGCTAGATTATGGGGGTCAGATTTTGATGGTTAGAGCATAGTGATCAAATTATGGATTGTTAGATTATGATGGTCAGATTATGATGTTTAAATCATGGTGGGTAGATTATGATGGTTAGATCATGGTGGTTAGATTACAACCGGTTGATTATGGTGTTCTGATTACAATGTCTAGATTATGGGGGTCAGATTACAATGGATTGATTATGGTGGTCAGATTACAATGGATTGATTATGGTAGGTAGATTATGATGGTTGGTTTATGGGGGTCAGATTACAATGGCTAGATTATGGTAGTCTGATTACAATAGCTGATGGTTAAATTATGGGAGTCAGATTATGATGGTAGATTAAAACCGCTAGATTATGATGGTCAGATTACAATGGCTAGATTAGGGTGGTTAGACTATGATGGTTAAATTTTAGGAGTCAGATTACAATGGTTAGATTATAAGTTCCAATTGTGACAGAATTGTAGGTAGGTTGGGGTGCAGCAGTTGACCGTTATTTATCTTTTTGAGGTTAGTAGAAAGGAAAGGTGATCAACTAAGTGACAGAAAGAGGGTATCATGTGATGTCAAACGTTAGGATAGTATCGAAATGGTTCCCTTAAGATACCGATATTGGTAACTGGGCAGCCACAGAAATGAGGTCAGGAGAGGAAGAAGGGTTAACCTTGGTCAACGGAGATAATGGCTAATTTTGAAATGCATCCCATTCTCTCTTTTGGTTAGTATTTTTGTAGTTGCTAAAACTTGGACAAGATAATATGAATTAACACGCCAGAGCCTTGGGGCTGTGGTAGGGGAAGAGGAAGCTAAGAGATGATGGGGTGGGGGGGGGGTATGTGAGAAAAGAGAGAAGGTGTGAGCTTTATTAGTAAAACTAATGGGAAGATGCCTCTTTTGAAGATTCTAAATAATTATCTGCAATCATTTTGCAATTGCACGCCTCCAAAGTTTCAACATGAGGAAAATAGATACCCCTAGTTTTCAAACAAAAGCTGTAGCGAATAAAAAACCAATTGAATGGTAATGATTCGAGGACTTTGTGGTTATTTGCATGGGTGCACTTTTTTTCAGATCAGCAATGCCGACATTGAAACAAAGGTCAGTGTTTCATCTCTTTCTCCCTGGACTCAGTCCTCCCTCCTTGACTTCTGTCCCTTTTGCCTGACCGTCTAAATTTAATTTGGGGTCGTTTGGTCAACAAACAGCGATGTAGTCAATTAGACATCTGTGTGGTGCATGTAAATGCGATTGTATCACACTACACAATGATTTTGGTGTCTCTCTTGTTTTAAACCAAATAGGCTGACTTGCATTATTAATGTCTTTCTTTTTCCCATTGTCTGGGGCTCAAAATTAACATTGTCTCAGGGACAGTAAAAATGTATTCGGGATGAACAAATATCTTCCCTGGGATGCCTCCGGGACGGAAGTGTTTTTTTTGTTCTTTTTTTAAAATCTATTAAGATATTTTGGTGAAGATTGTTCTGGTCATTTTGTTGTTTTTGTTACAGTAGAAAAACAAAGTCAACTCCAGGTTTAGACTGGAGTTTGACAATTATTTATTTCTTCAATTATACATTTCCTTCAGGACGATTAAAATTGTTTTTTGGGACAGTTCCGGGACGGTAGTGAATAAAGTTAGTCTGGAACCCTGCTCATTTCAAACTCTGCTGTTGTTGCCACTCTGGTTGGAGCATTTTAGACTTCATTTCATTATTTACTGAGTTTCTTGAACATATTATTATTATTATATATTATTAAATTATGACTGTCAACATGGGTTTCTTCAGTTTTTTAGTGGTTCTGCCATATATGTAAGTATGAATGTGTCATGTGTACATGCTGTACCAATGGAGCTAGAGGGCTGAAACATTTATTATTTTTATTAATTTAAACATTTACTCTTTACTATGTCTAGAAAAGTGAGGTGTTCAATTTGCAATGTAAGTTTATGCTAAATTGATCCCATAATGTGTGTCCGGCAGCGTTCACATTTGTTTGTTTTTTTGTTGAAAATTCAGATCTTTTAGTCATCATCGCTCACCCAATAAAAGGTGAGAGAAGTAACTTATTCATTTTTCCAATTTTTTAATTGATCACCCCCCCAACATGGCATGCTGCCAAAAGACAGTGGTCATATGTGACGGTTTCTAAATATAAATATAAATAAAGTGACTAATTTTTTTACTGTTTCATGCCTGAGTCTCCCTTCAGGCAAATTTCTTTTCCTCTTTGGCAACACGTGGATCCAGATCATCATTTCTGTCTGTATTTCCTTTTGAAGCTGCTGCATCTGTCTGTTGATTTGAGAATTTTCTCTCATGTCAGGTGGATAGAAATCTCCAAGAAGTGCAGATAGGGTCAGTCCCCTCAGCCGGGGGCCATTTATTTCAAATAAAACATTAAACAAGTCCAGTTATAATCTTTTCTATAGTTTTGAGAAGGATCATTAATATTCAAATGGTTCTTCAGATGATTGAACTCCTCCTTGTTATTTGCATTGTAAACATAACGTTTCAGCCGATCCATTCTTCGGCCTGGATTTCAACCTGATGTGGCTTCCACTTCTCAACAGACCTAAACCCGACAAGACAAAGACACAGAAACACCTGGGCCCTATGCTATAAGTGTTATCCCCTTTAAACATAACTTCTGTTTAGCTCATCACATTCGGATTTTATACCTGAAGAAGGCCGAAGAATGGATCAGCCTTAAACGTTTACAACACAAATAACAAAAAGGAGTTCAATTGTCCGAAGAACCATTTGAAGTCCAGTTATGCTGTTAACAGGCTTGGTTTTCAAGGGGAAGCCCTGGCCTTCAGCATGAACAGACAATTGTTGAAGAAATATTTTCCATAGAAAAGAAAACCATTCACCTCTCTCTTTCTTCTACATTGGATGTTTATTATTTCTTCTCCCTCTTAGTAAATGTCTGTCACATCATTTTGTACAGAAGACATGAAATATTTCAAAGTCATTTCTCAAACAGTCAAGATGTTATTTCCTGTAGATAAACTTCCTTTGAACATTCCAGTCCGTAATGTACAAATTAGGAGATTTTACTTTCCTCTACGTCAAGCGTCGGCAATCTTTTTGAGAGGTGCGCCAGGTTAGAAATGTTTTGTTTTGTGGGCTAAGGTGAATAAAAAATTGAACAAGGATCATACAACGCTGTGGAAAAAGCTTGTTCTTTAATTACTTTAATGTTTTTCATTCTAGAAGTATATACCTACATAAGCTTCTACGTACACCCATTCAATGAAAATGGCCGGCTGGGGCCTAGAATATGGCAACTGTATCCCCTGCAGCGGGGTAAGACCCTCCCCCCCTCAAACAGGAGCCACCTGTTTTTCACCAAAGTTGCAAGACTCTAGATAAATAAATATAACCTTTCACCAAAGTCGCAAGACTCGAGTTAAGGAAAAGTAACCTTTCACCAAAGTTGCAAGACTATATTTTAAAAAAAAGTACCTTTCACCAAAGTCGCAATTCTTTATTTTTAAAAAATAACCTTTCACCAAAGTCGCAAGACTCTAGTTAAGGAAAAGTAATCTTTCACCAAAGTCGCAAGACTATTTTTTGGAAATTTCAAACTGATTTCGGCATTAAATGACCCATCAGGTGTTGATATGCCGCTAAACAAACAAATCAATCGATCAATCAATGAAAACTATGTAATTCTTTTTGGGGGGATAAAATGTTGTCAAATTGTGGTTCAAATTTTGTGTATATTAAAAGAAGCAGCAAAATATAGACAAGGAAAACAATCCAACCTCTCGTATTCAATGAAGTCTGCGGGCCAGAGGAAATGGGGCCACGTGCCGGATTTGGCCTGCGGGCTGTAGATTACCAACCCCTTCTCTATGTCATTCACTGAGATCCCAAGTTACCAAATGTTTGACAATCTTAGTTTCCCAACGTTACTGGTCTTTGAACAATGCTTTCCTTTCATCTGAAAATAAAAACCTTTTTTGCTTCTATTGAAAAACTATTCAGCACATGAGGAGCACACTTGCTCACAATAAGCTTGCTTTTAGACGAAGAATACCTCCAACGTAATTCTCAACCGATTGTAGTTGCTCATAATTTTACATAATTCAAAAAAGAAACGTAATTCAAGGGAGTAAAAGAAGATGTTGAAAATGGCCTAAATAGCCGTAACATCTGTATCAGAAGACGTACACAAGACGGAACTATGTTCATAAAAACGTTGATTTTAAATTTTTAATTTAGAAGTTTTAGAATTTTAACATTTATAACGTTCAGAACACTGAAATTGAAAATAATTTTAATTTTCAGTTTATTGTCAAGGGGAGTAACTTCTAATTAAAGTTCCTTCTCTTGCACTTTTTGGTAATTTTTTGGTAATTCTTTTCGCTTAATGTTTTTTTTTTCAACTCATAGAATCTATATTTAAAAAAGCGATTGAAGGGAAATAACTCCATATTTTAATTTAAAATTGCCTCCCTTGTTTCTTCTATTTTCTGCCAATTCTGATTAAAGGTATTCCTAATTCAGATTAAAGGTATTCCTAATTCAGATTGCAGGTATTCCCTGCTTTTTGAAAGTTCGCTTTATGCCACTTTTTCGCTTTTTCGAAAAAAGGCGAAATGCAAAAATAGCGTCCAGTGTTTGTTTTGCAGTGAGCCATTACCATTATAGAGGCAGTGTGTACCCTTTTCTGCTCTCTGTCACGCCCCAGTTTCCTATACCTCGCACCACCCCAACCTCCGATGACTCAACATAACATACCATTTTGGGGGTATGAGAACGGTTATAAATTAATGGTAATTGCTTTATGCCATTTCTGCTTGCGGAAAGTTTTTATAAGGACGCTCTACTTTTGAATAGCGGGGGGGGGGGAGCAGGACTCGAAAAATGATTTTAAAAAATAAAAAAAGATTTGTTTTGATTTTTTTTCTTTTTTTAAAAAAATCACTTCCATCCTGGAGGCATCCAAGAAAGATACCTTTTTTTTTTTTAAATTTGGTGAGGATTGTTCTTGTCGTTTTGTTGTTTTTGTTACTGTAGAAAAACAAAGTCAACTCCAGGTTTGGATTGGATTTTGACAATTATTTATTTCCTCAACATTTTAATGGTGTTTTTATTATACCACTAACAACTAACAACTATTGATGATAATAACAAAGTAAAGAAACATTTCCTTCGGGACAGTTAAAATTGTTTTTCGGGATGGTTAAAATTGTTTTTCAGGACAGTTCCAGGACGGTAGTGAAAAAAGTTAGTCTGGAGCCCTGGGGGTAGCCTGTAATCTGATCCCTATTTTGTTGATTGAAAGATCCTTGAATTAAATGTGATAATGTTTATTTGAATTGTTCTTCTTGTAATTTTTCAGAAATTCCATGGTGGTGCTGCTGCTTAGCTGATTGGAGTTGGAAGATGGGTCGTTCATTTCTGGCAGTGGGAATTCTTCTCTGAGACTTGCGGAAGGCTTCAATCCAAAATGGTCACTTGAATGCCGTTAGCTGAATATTTGATTGCTCACCAAGCATTTCCCTCATCAGCAGCAGAAGTTTTTTTTCTCTTCAAGATACAATTGGAGGTTGAACTTCGACTTTTGGAGCCAAATTAAAGCATCACTTTCTTTCCGTGTTGATTCACAAAAGAAAATTAGGATCAGAGTGTAGTATCTGTGCTCTCTTCCTACAATCAAAGTGTGGCTCACCGGCACTCTGTCTAGGATCAGAGTGTAGTATCTGCGTGCTCAGCCTAGGATCAAAGCGTTGTATATTTTTTAATGTAATCTTCAAGTTTGTCCTGCTTTTCTATCAGAAATACAAAAATGTTGCAGCTTGTTTTATTTTGGTATATGAATAAATGAAATGGAGGCTGAACGATAAAAAGGAGATTTTGCTCTTAATTTCATAAACACTTGACACTGCTCGTAACTCGTCAGTGGAACTCTTCTGTGAATAGAATGAAAAGTAACAAAATTCTTTTGTGAACAAAATAAAAAAATTTACCTAAAGGTGGAAGGGGGATAATTTTCACCAGTTGTTATTCTCCTTGATTTTACCATTCAAATTTTTTATATGAATTTAAGAGTTAAAATAACAACTTATTTTTGCGTGACATCAGAAATTGTAAAGAGAAGTAAAGAATAATGTCAGCGAGGCTCTGAGCAAAGCGCAGATCTCCTCAATCCCAGGACATTTGAAACTTATCAATTAGACAGACCTTCCTGAGCCCACGGGACCACAAAGCCACGGGGAAGCGATATGATTTGCTTGATTTTCTTTGTAAAATAAAAACAAAATCATTTCCTTGGATCTTGATATTAAATTTGTTAGATTGAGTGTAGTAGCCCCTTATAAGTGACTTATAGTTGACTCATTACCTATATTCCAGTAGTGATTAACCCCCTCCCACCCTGACTGCCGATCCGCAAGAATATTGTCAATATTAAACTGGTCTGCAGTGCAAAAAAGGTTAGAGACTTCTGGTCTAACCAACCAAATGGCGTCAGAAAATAGCTTGAATATGGTGCATGACATTGGCCCACTTTCTAATGACGTTGTTCATACAGTTTGTCGCCCATACAAATGTACGTTCTGTACCAAGACGTTCAGGGTTCATAGTAACCTAGTCAAGCACACCCGTACCCATACGGGTGAACGTCCTTTCAAGTGTGAAGTGTGCGAAAAGGCATTTGCCAATCCGAGTAATCTGACGCGACACCGTCGTCTTCATGCAGGCATCCGGCCTTACACGTGCGGATTCTGTCAAAAAGGCTTTCGAGATCGGTCCAATCTCAAGTATCACCTGAAAACTCACCTGAACGACACATCTTTCAAGTGTCAAGAGTGCGGAGATGTTTTCTCCGCATTTGCTGATTACTGTGCCCACATGAAGGTCCATTTTGATATCACATCAGAACTTCTCAACAACAGTCACTTCCCTTCCCCTCACTCCAAAGCGAGCACTTCCCAAACAGATTCCGCATTGATGAACAACAACCCTGCATCTTCATCTTTTCCATCCTTCACATCATCCAATTCTTGTCCAAGTGAAGAAATCTGGCGGCTGTCTTTGATGGCTGCTTCTTCCATTGGCAGTGATGTCCAAAATTATAACAACAGCTGTGATATTGCATCTTTAAATAAGAGTTCAGTCAATGGACACCAAAATTTCTCTTCCTTCAAGAATAAAACCTCACAGGGCATTGTGGAATGCAACAGTATTATTCCTAATCTTCAGTCTTCAGCTGGTTCCAAAGATTTTAATTCCAATTACAGTGCCAACCAAGTCAATCGAGAACCAAAATTGCTCTCGGTCAATCCACGACTGAAAGATTTAATCTCATCTCAAACAAAATCTGCCGTCGAAATTGTTGATCTGGATGATCAAGTTTCTTTTCCAAAGCAAGAGACTCCATTTAATGTTTCCGAAGAAAATACAGGAATGGCCAATTATTCCATCTTGCCATCTTTTACTGGAGAGAAAGATTGGAATCTATTTTCTATCAAAGATACACGTTTGGACGATATTGATGCCGATGTTGTCAGATTTGAGCAGGGCTACCAAAAACCAAAATCTCCAGTTTTTCAATTCGGCCACTTGGATCAACCCGAGGAGATTGGCCTCCGAGATGATTCTACGTGTACGTTAGATGAACTTGCAAATAAACTCACTCAATGTGGTTATTGTGAAAGGATTTTCAGTCTTGAAGACTCCAGCAAACAAGATGGCAATGAAAAGCCTTACTGCGGCACGTGTGACAAGATGTCAGCTAGCAGAAGTCATCTAACCGCCAATTCACCCAGCCCTCAGGAAAAGAACTTGTTGTGTATGCTGTGTGATACAATGTTTGAGGAACCTGGGCAGCTCAAACAACACATCTGTGTGACAAATATAAATGGCAAACGCTACAACCCGTGTTTAAAATCTCCAAGGACTATGGGTTCGAAGAATTTTAAAGAATCTGACAGCCTGGAAAGTGATTTGGTTGTTCATTATGAAGATCCACTGAGAGGAATAAAAGTTTTGGGGCCGCTAAGCTCTTGTGAATCCCAGAATTTGATGGCAGATTCTTTGTTTGTGAAAGAAGAAAAAACACAAGAGATTGGTGCCGCCAATGATGAATTAAAAAACCCTGAATTATCAAAAGAAAATTCTAACGAAGCAAAGCCGATTGTACTGAGAGAGAGCAACATGGAATCGGCTGAGCTTGTGATGCCTGCTGCAAATGAAGACAATGATGAAGTGATTATTATTGAAAACATTTGGGAGAAAAGCAGCAGAAAAGATGATACAATAAATGCAGAGAAAGGGAAGTGTGCGCCGACTAAATTAATCCAATCAACTCCAGTGGAAATGAATGTTCTCCAGGATGAAAGTCTGCATAACAAAAATGTTTTCATTATCGATTCTCAAGTAGATCTAAATCCTGGCAAATCTGTTGCCCTTGTGAATGACCCAGTCGAATTATGCAAGTCTAAAGATAGTTTAACAATAAAAAACCCAAAAAACAACGGGAATGATTCCCGTTGTGCTGGGCGAAAGAATTCTGACGCATGTTCTACAGCCAAAAGTAAAGTCAACAGGCCTGCGTTGAATAAAAGCCGAAAACTTCTACGGAATCGGTTAAAGAATCCTCTTCAGCAACCATTATCAAAAGAACAAGAAAAGCCTGGCCTGTTCCGGTCGTCTCGCGATGTACGTTTCAAATGTCGTTACTGTGACAAGGCTTTCTCCGTTCAGGGTAACCTCCGTAAGCACATTCGTACACATACTGGGGAAAAACCGTTCAAGTGTACTTTTTGTCCCACAGCTTTTGCCAATCCGAGCAATTTGACCCGCCACATCAGAACACACACAGGAGAGAAACCCTATAAGTGTCCACATTGTGAGAGAACGTTCCGTGCCTCATCTAACCTCAGATCCCATCAGCGTACGCATTTCAAGTATGTCCAATACAAGTGCAATGTTTGCCAGGAAAAGTTTTCTGTGGTCAGTCGTTATAGATCGCACTTAAAGTCTCATCAGAATCAGCCGGGCCCGAATCACGTCAGTGCAAATACGAGTAACGTCCCTGGGATACAAGTAAATGCTGACAATTTAATAAACAATCTAAATACTTCGTTATTGTTCCGTAAGCAGAATCCGAAACCACAAGTCTTGACCTTTGTTTCTAATGATGACAATAGCGATGCAAATGTTTCCGATGTAGATAATCGATCCTTGAGACTCAGGCAGAAAGAAAGGGCAGGAAGAAGTGAAAAAGTACAACCAGCTTTTTCTTCAGCTCTAAATGATTCTTTCGATTTCTCAAATCAGTTCATCCAGAATCTCCATAGTCAAGAAGAGGGTTCTTCTTTGCGTCAGCCAGACTTGTGGCAAGAGAGGCTTGATCCCGTTCAGACCGACTCGTGGCAAACGAGGTTCAAGTCCGAGGATCAAAACAGTAAGCAAATAAACCGAGACAATATTATTGTAATTGATTTGGGAAACAATTCCCTTGGTAGCTATGGTCGTCCTGATTCTGACGGTGCAGCTGGTTTCTCTGCCGATTTGTTGAATGATCGTCAGGTTGAACATTTGTCGGTGAGAAACGGTCAAGTTTCAGACAAATTCTCAAAAAACAGATGTTTTGAAAACTTCCGCAAAAGTCACAAGACATCAACTCTTTTCAACAAAAACTTTAATTTAGAATCAAGTAATGAAATCTCTTTGGGTCGAACTAAATTACAAAACTGTAAATCTGCCAAAAGCATTTCTCTCAAGTCGCTCAGCTCTTCCACTGTATCCAAATCACATCCTTACAGGTGTGTTTACTGTTCCAAAGGATTCACCGTTCACTGCAATCTCGTTAAGCATATCCGCATCCACACAGGTGAGAAACCATTTTCATGCAAAGACTGCGGAAAGGCGTTTGCAAACCCCAGCAATTTAACTCGTCACCTGAGAACGCACACAGGTGAACGTCCCTACAAATGTAGTCTGTGTTCTTGTACGTTCCGATCATCAAGTAATCTCAAGATTCACATGAATAGTCATTCTTCAGCCACACGTCAAATCAAATGTTCGTTGTGCGATCAGATCTTCAATCGAAAGGAGGAATTAAAAATTCATCTCCGGACGCATGTGACCGACAGGAAGATCAAAGGATCCTCTTCCAATGGTACAAAAACAAACTTTGTAAAATCTCTCAATGGTGGCCGAAGATTTTCCTCCTCCAGCACGGTGATCCCCAGCTTCTGGCGTTTCAAAAATCCCTCAGGGTTTGCAAAACAAAACCTTGCCTTGAAGAACCCAATAGTCGGTAGAACCACACTTCCTCGTGAACAGAAAATGCTTAGAAATTCTACTTTTATTCAGGAATCAACAAACAATAATCCAGTAAGAGTTGACAAGTTTCATTCGGATTCATTTGAGACAATCTCTTCAAAAATTAGTCCCAAGGGCCCCGCAGGAAGATCTCAGTTTGTTAAGGGAAAAGAAAATACATCCAAATTTGAAAGTTTAGGTTCCAAAACAAAAGAAGCCTCCCTCACAAATTACAATAACGCAGCATCGGACATTGTAGCATTAAATAACAGGGATGTTCCGAATCGTCTACTGACGGCTAAGCACGAGTTTCTGACCTTGCAAACTTCTCTTGGCAAAGATCATGTTCAGATAGAAAAAGAAAGTTGTTTAAATGAAGTTCAAAGTAATGCATTAGTTGATTGCCCCGAACAGACCATGACAAGTCGGTTAGAAGAAGGTGAGAATGGCAAGATTGCGTCATTTACACGAAATATGCAGAATCCTCAAACAATGACAAATCTTTCCCCAAAGATAAAATTTGAAAGAGAGAACTTATTATCAGTCTTAGAAACTGCTGAGCCTACTGAAACCTCTGCTGCTGCAACCCACACTGCAACAGCTACAGTGAGTATCAGGACATCCAAATTGCACAAGTGCAGATTCTGCGGACGTATATTTCCATCCCGCTGCAATCTGATCAAACATGTCCGTACCCACACGGGAGAGAAGCCATTTCGATGTAAATGTTGTCGAGCAGCATTTGCCAATCCGAGCAACTTGACTCGTCATGTCAGAACCCACACTGGAGAGAAACCCTACTCCTGTCCTCACTGTAGCAAGACTTTCAGGGCATCCTCAAATTTGAAACAACACCTGCGCACACACCGTGAAGCCAATCCTTACAAGTGTCGTTACTGCAGCCGAACATTTTTTATGTTAGGCAATCTTAAACTGCATCTGAGGAGTCACGGCAAACCTGGGCCAAATTCCAAAGTTTCTGCAGATCTTGGGTCTTCTTCCTCTCTGCCACATTCATCTCAAAAATACTTCCACAGCAAGTCTTCCGCATTTGCGAATAACGATCGTTCAGATTATGACAATGTCCCCCCAAAGCATTCAGTCCCGAGTCAGCGAATATTCAAAGACCCTCAAGGAGGCAAAATGACTCGTCTTAAACAAAAAGAGGCCACTAAAGCTTTGGAAATTTTGAATAGAACAGAACAACTTTCTCAATCTTCCAAAGCCAATGATGACGTGGACTCTTGTAATGCTGTTTATTCAGTAAAATTTGTTTCCTCTGCGGAAAATGTGGGTGAAAACAAGGATTTGCTGGTTTGTGAGCCGATTAACTACAGCGGCAGGGACACTGAACAAGATTTAACGCCAGTTTTCTCTAATGTTGAAACAACTTCCACGCCCGTGAATGATGATAATCAGCCCAACCACCTGACATGGCCAGAATCTCTTACAAAAAGAGCAGATATTATTGTAGTCCCCACTTTCAGAAGAAAGCCCAAAAAATACAAGTGCGTCTATTGTGAGAAAACGTTTAATGTATCGAGTAATTTAACAAAACATGTCCGAACCCACACTGGAGAGAAGCCATTCCAGTGTCGATTCTGTACGAAAGCATTCGCTAATCCCAGCAACCTCAATCGTCATGAACGAATCCATACGGGTGAACGACCATATCAGTGTCCTTACTGTACTCAAAGATTTGCAGCTTCGGGCAACCTCAAAGAGCATGTTAAAAAACACGTTTCATCTGCACCTGATGACCTGTTTCATTCTGAGTCTCTTTCGCAAATGGTTGATATGAAAAGGAAGCAGAAAATGGTAAAAGAAAAATATTCCAATTCTAAGACTCTTTACAGAGATAACTTTATTGCATCAACCCCAAGAGTCAAGCAAACGCTTTCCCTTCTGACAGAATCGGCATCTTCAGGTGCAAAGGATTCTGAAAATTTCTCTCCTCAAGATAATTCCAAAAATGAGGGCAATCAATTAAATATTTTAGATCAGTCATTTGAAAAGGGTGAAAGCAGTAGAAACCGTGTTGCATCAGAAGATTCTGAGACAGGTTCTTTGACATTAAACAGAAATGAAGAATTGTCGGTTTTCTCTTTTGATTCTCTTATTCTAAACTCACTGAAGAAATCAGTAGCAGGAAGTGACTCAGCAAATGAGAACCATATCAAGCAAGAAGAACTGACTCAAGAGAGAGACTGTGCTTCATCAAATGACTTTTGTTCTGAGCCTGCAGAAATAAATAACGATGGGCAAGAAACTGTGAAAGAGGAAGGTGAAGACAATGGAGAGGCGCAAGAATTTAAGGACCCCACCTGTGTGCAAAATGATTTGCTTGCTTTATTCAATAGAAATTCTATGGATCCACTCAATGATGAGAGGGGTATGAATCCCACTGAAGTTTCTGAGATGACTCAGTCTATGAATTCTGTTTTGTGCAAAAAAGAATTTCCAGATTCTACCTCTGCCAACCCAAATTCTTTTGAAAACTCTTTCTCTCATCCACACAAAGAAGGCTCGTACCAATGTCAAATGTGCCATCTGACTTTTGGACATTGTTATGAACTCAATCAACACATGGAAATTCATGCCCTCTCTTCGGAAATAGAGATTAAATACAACGTGAGTAACAATGAAGAATTTTCCAAAAGTTCTTTGGATTACGAGGCCAATTCCAGGGAAAATTCTTTGGAAAACACAGAGAATGAAAACGCATCTTTTGTGAATGGAGAATTATATATATGTAAATACGGGTGCCAAACATTTGCATCTTATGCAGAACTAAACTCTCACCTGAAAATCCACGCCAAGGAGGACAAAGTGCTTATTAATAATGATGTTTGTATCGATGATGATAATTTCCAACAAAACAATGACCAGAAAGAAAACTCGTTGATTCTTGATTCTTTAAATCCCCAGCCACAACAGATGTCTGTTGCTGCTGTTGTGGTTCCACCATCTTTGGTGGAGCTTGACTTATATGGTTGTGGTCCTTTTATGTCTCCTTTGGATTCTGACCAGCACTTGATGGTCGAACTCACCCAGCCTAATATATCACCAACCGAATCATCTGCGTCGTCGTCGTCCCAGAGTCGACCAGAGAAACCTCATCAGTGTCCATTTTGTATCAAGTCATTTTCAAAGGGTAGCCAACTCACTAAACACATCCGTACTCACACGGGGGAGACGCCACATAAATGTTGCTATTGCGGAACCGGGTTTGCCAACCCCAGTAATCTGACACGGCATATTCGGACCCACACTGGAGAAAAACCTTACAAATGTCCGATTTGTAAGAAAGCCTTTGGAAACTCGAGTAACATGAAAGAACATTTGAAAACACATTCCAAGATTTCCTTGTACAAATGTAAATACTGCCGAAAAAAATTCTCTATATTTAATACTTACCGGACGCATTTAAAAAGTCATTACAAAGGTTACAGAACTGTGGAAACTAATAAAAAAGAAGAGTCACCAATGAACATCGTTATCGACAATAACAGCAACAGTTCTGAAGAAATTGTGGAGATCTATAACCAAACAAATGATAAAACTCTTTTTTCTCTACTAACTGGCACTCAGAAATACGAAAGAGACAGATATAACTTTGATGTTTCTGACTTGAGTATCAGCGAACAGAATGAAGTTCGTGAAATAATAAAGACGAATGACACTACGAGTAGCAATTACAGTCCCATTGTATATCTTAATGATACAGCTGAAGCATCTCAAGTAGTGAACGAAACCTTCGCATCTTATTATGAATCACCTGCAAGTCAAAAACAACCTGAGCAGCTCATTAATCTTGTCGATTTTTACCGGACGTTTTCTCCGAGCCACAAAGAAGATTCAAACTCTTTACCAAATGAACATCGGGCAAATTCAAAGTCGGCAAATGCAAACCAATCGAAAGCCTTCACCTCCCTTTCAGGACAAGCGTTACGGTCGCACATATGCAAATACTGTGGGAAATCGTTCAGTATCCATAGCAACCTGACAAAACACATTCGAACTCACACTGGGGAGAAACCGTTTAAATGTCATACGTGTGGAGCCGCGTTCGCTAATCCGAGCAACCTGACGCGTCATGTTAGAACACACACTGGAGAGAAACCCTATCTTTGTCCTCATTGCTCAAAGTCGTTCAGGGCCTCATCAAACCTCAAAGTTCACCTCAAAATGATTCACACTCAAAACTGACAACTTCATTCTAGAATCTCACAAATATTTGTTTAGGAGTCATCACTTTGGTTGTGACTTCAGTCTCAGAATCCAATCTGGCCTTGAAGCTATGGTTCACCAGGTCTGGGCAGAGCTGGTTACAGGGCCAGGCCAGGTGAGAAATGTAGGCTGCATTTCAAACTGCTCATTAAGTATTTTTGTAGTCAGTGCTAAATACATATGATTTATGTGTGGGTATGTGACTCGGACCTAGGCTCAAACATGCCCAGGCTACCATACTGTCAGAGTTACTCCTCTGAGGGGGCAGCAGACTCCCACAGTCAGCAAACATCTGCTTCTGGCGGAGTGTCCAGGATTTGTTCTTAATGTCGCAGACAGCCATACTGTCATGAGGATCTGCGATTAAGGCTCTCCTGATCCTCCTTCAAATGGTCAGTAGAACCCTATATCCAGCTCAGGCATCTACCAAATATGGAATGTTCATGTTCTGTGGAAAACCTTACTGTCGGAACATCACCTTAAAGGGGAGGCAGATCCCCATAGCTAGCTCAGGCATCCGTCAGGCATCCGAGTCACATACCCACACATAAATCATATGTATTTAGCACTGACTACAAACCTACAAGCTATGGGCTCTGATCCTACTCATGCCACACCAGTGGCCCTTAGGACTCAAACCCTTGGTTTAAAGGGTGGGGTCGGCCCTGAGAAAATCACACTTCACTTCACAGGCCCCATTGTGGTATATCCCCCCAACAATCTTCATTTTCATTCATTCATATACATGTATATGTAGTGTACATGATGTACTTACAAGTAAGAGAACAGAATAAAAGAACTGGAACAATAAAAGGTAATGGCGACTCAATTATAGGCCCGGGCCACCTGGCTTCCCCCACTGCCTGGACCTGAGGTTCACATTTAGAGCTCAAAACAGAAATGCTCACCAGGAAGTTGTGTTAAAATCTTTGTAACCAAAGCAGTGGTGTTATTCAGTTCTTCCGATGAAAATTGAAAATCTCAAAATCGCTTCAGTCTTAAAGTATTTTGAAGATAGACACTTTCAGCGATTGTCTTGTTTACATTCTTTATTTTCTTCTGCTTCTTCTTCCATCTCAACATTTCAGACAATCTCAAACTCTCAAATTGTCTTCAGCCATATTTTTTTCCCTCTCGATCGTCAGGATTTCTACTTTTTATATTTTCTCAGCCAAACTCATCGGCTGAAAATGAATTATTTTTGTATTTGATGCATTTTACAAGCACAAGGCTGATTGCACTGTAAAGACTCCTGTCCTACCGTATATGCGCCAAACTATAACAACATTCAGACAAACATTTGTCTTAGACGCAGTGTACGATAATGTCTGACTATTTTCCTCATCTATATGTTCATTTGTTCACATGTTTCAACTGTGTACCCACCGGCCTTCGTCAGGTGTTCCTTGTTCTAGAATGTAGAATCACTTCCTAGAATACATGCTCATTTGTTCTTACCAAAAAGGCCATTTTGAAAAAAAGGAAACAGGTCACCTAATGAAAGGGAAGCAACCTGGAATTTGACTCCGAAACACAATACCAATGTATAGGAATATACAGCTTGATTCAAAATTATATCATATCCATTATAGAAGACAGCAACATTATAATTAACTTTATTATGTAGTGGTCGTAAATTCAGTACTACTACCTAGGCACGTCAGACTAGAGCCTTTTTTAATTATAAAATACATGGTTAGTGAAGAAAAAATGGTAGCATGTATTATACTGATTTCAATTATGGACTGTACCAAAATTATATATTTTCGAAGTATTCAATTTATTGTGTTTCTTTGATTAAAGGACGAGTTTTCAACTCGTCCAATTAATCTAAGATATATTATAAGTAGTAGCTTTTTTTCTGGTAATATTTATTCACTCATAGTAAAAATGGGCTGACACTGATGCAAAGGGCTTGACTGCCACCAAAAAGGAAATGATGTCAAACTTAGCATCCTCGGGAATGAGTCAGCATGAAATAGCAGCATCCATGAAGATTGGTGAATCTTGTGTCTCAAAAGTTCTGAAAAGAATAAAGGATGAAGCAACATTTGTACCTAAAAGGCACACTGGGCGTCCACACTGGGCGGAAACTTGCTTTGTCCATTTTGAAATGGAAATGGAATATAGAATGCAGCAAGTCTACTATTAGACGAAGACTAAAAGAATCTGGATTTGTAAGGTTAAGAAATCTCTCCTTACTAAAAAGCCAGATTAGACTTTTGTAAGAAATATAAATTGTGGACTGTAAAGGTTTGGAGAAAAGTAATTTTCAACGACGAATGCAACATCCAATATGCTTCCAGTGGTGGAAACCATAATATTTCGAGGAAAAAATCTGAAAGATTTGCAAACTTTGCATTAAAACACACAGTAAAATTTCCTCTGTAAATTATGGTATGAGGTTGCATATCACCAGAAAGCAAGAGTGATTGACATATCATTGAAGGTCAGATGAATTCAATGACTTACTTAGTGGTTTTAGAGAGTAAACAGTTGCCGTTCAAATACTCGCTACCAAACACAAGAAATCGTATTTTTCAGCAAGATAATGCCCTCTGTCATGTTGCACATTCCGTTTCAAATTGTTTTTTCAGCAAGCGATTCCACATTCTAAACTGGACAGCAAACTCTCCCGATTTAAATATAATAGAAAACGTTTGGGGGGAACTCAAGAATGCTTTAGGTGAAGAATTGAATGTTTCGAGATGTTTTAATTGTAGAGATTCAGTCTACCTGGGAAAATACAATAACAGCTGAATACATACATTCCTTATATGAGTTGATGCCTAAATGGATTGAAGCAACATGACTCGCAAAAGGAGGGAGCACAAAATATTGACTATATTAAATTTTATTGTCAAAATAAGGGATATTTGCACTACTAAAAGTTAATTATAATGTTGCTGTCTTCTATAATGGATATGATATAATTTTTAATTGAGCTGTATATAAAAAGAAAGTATGTGACTTGTCTAGTCCAATACGAGCATGCTTTCTAGGAAATGATTCCAGATTCTAGAACCAAGAACATCCGACAAAAACGTTGTGAACAAATGGACACAGACGAAGAAAATAGTCCGACCATATTATACATAATGATTATAAGTCTTATATACTGGCATATACAGTATTTAATTATAAGACAGATAAGAAGTCTTATAATCATGGCAAATACAGTATTTAATTATCTGAGTATTCATACTCAGCTAATGCAGCTGATTGTTCTATGCTCTACCACTGAGCTAAATTCAAACAAGTTTTTAAACCAGGGTGGCCAGAAGGGGAGATAATCCATGACTTACCCAACATAAGCATTGGAATAGTGTCAAATTTGGAAATCGAGCTAGTCTATAGGCAGAGGTTCAATACCTCAAGAGACTACTCCCAGACGCACTCGATTTTCAAATTTGACGCTATTCCAATGCCTGTGTTGGGTAAGTCCCAGTGATAAAGCTTGGATTATCTCCCCTTCTGCCAACCCTGGTTTAAAAAGTTGTCTTCTTGGCATTAGTTCCCCATTTTCTTTTCTGACGTTCACCGTTGGCCATCATCAAAAACAAAATGCGATTTGGAAAAACCAGAATAAAAAGTCATTTTAATCTTCTGCCAAGACTTTTCCCTGAAAGGAAATCTTTTCTCCCTTTCGATTGTGGGATCTGAAATTCCATGGCAACTCCCATTTTAAGACTGAATCCATCCGTTGCATTTCATACGTCATTTTCCTCTCGGACAAAAACTGATCAGAACCTTATTGACTTATTTGGCTTTTAACATTGTAGTTTTTAAATTATTATCATTATTACAAATGTTGTCCACTTTCAGAGTATATAAATGAAATATTGATTATATACTGTAAGAACATGTTGTGAATATGAACTGTGGTTGTATTTGGGACTAGAGATATTTTGCAGCAAACCTTTAGACATGCAAAATATAAATTAAAACATTTACTTTATTTTTTTCTTGTTGCTGGTTTTTTGTTTTAAGTATAGAATTAAGATTTATCAGACATTGCAGGAAGACAACTTCAACTGAATGATCTATCTATATGAGTGTGACTTTTTCTGTTTCTCTGTCTCTAACAATGGACTCTGCTACTTAAAGGTAACAATTTTTTAAATTAAAATCTTCTACCCACTGTTTAAAATGTGGACTCTTCCACTGAACCGAGTTCAGTATTTTCTAAAAAAAAAATTCAAATATATCCGTGAATTTTTTCACGAGGATACTTTAGTAAAAACTGGAAGTTTAACACTTGTGAGTCTAATATTTGCTATAATTACTTCCTACAAATGTCTAATTAGTTTCGTGGTTGTGTTAGACAACATTTAATAAGAAAAAGGAATTTACATAGTAACAAATCACTATAAATCAAGGGAGGTAATTGGAGATACATGAATTATCTCCCTTACTTCATATTAACAAAGAATCCCAATTTATCTTGAATTGGAACTGAAATTCTCTTCACTTTTGACGTTTTTTACAACCTCTGTCCTGTAAAAGTTGTTACATTTAGTGTCTGAAATATATATGCAAATGTAACAACTATTATGGGACAGAGGTAGTATTTATTTATGGAGGCAGAAAAATGATCAATTTGGGGGAGAAATGACAATGGTTACTGTTAAAAAAAGAAAGAAAATAAAGCAGAAACAAACATCCAAAGTTAAACGAGAAGAATCAACTATTTCGAATATTTATTTTCTTGAGGAAAAAATTATTTTAATTGTAATAAATGATATTTAACTATTATTGTAAGGCAAACAAATAGTCCGGGCCGGGGGCAGCAGGGCCTACCATGTACTATGGAAATTCCAAGTATACTTGATAGGCCAAGATTGTGGATTTAATGCACGAAAGAGATATATACATCATTGGAAATCTGATAAAATTAACCTAACAGTGTATCTTGTCAATTTGTATCTGTTGGACTTAAAATGTTACAGCCCAAAACTGTACGTAAGGTTTTCTCGTAAAATGCTGAATACATAACTTCACATTTTGGGCTGTAACTTATTAAACCAAACAAAAAAAGTATATACCTCCATAGGCTTTGTGCTGTGTAATTGAAATTTGCTTGAAAAATGCTACATACCTAGCTTCATGTTTTCAGCTGTAGCTTTTTAGGATCAACAAATACAAATTGAGGAAATTCTCTATTTACCGGGATATATATATATATCTCCAAGAAGTAAATCCACAATCCATAGAATGTGGACTATAAAGTTCAAATTTCCCTGTAAAATGCTAAATACCTAGCAGCACGTTTTTGGGTGTAACGTTTCATGCACAACAGATACAAATTGACAAGATACACAAGAGAATTTTATCAGCTTTCCAACGATATATATATTAATTATTGTTATCAAAATGCAATAGTGGTGCAAAATAAATCATTAGACCGTAGTTTTCCGAGAATGCTCAATACCTATGGTAGAGCGAATATATAAATGATTTTTTTATCCACAACGAATAGTACAATTGGTCATGGAGCAATAAAAAAAATCATTTATATATATCCTTCATGAATTAAATCCACAGACTTTGGCCTATAAATCATACTTGAAATTTCCTTGTAAAATGCTGAAATACCTATAAATTAATTTCATGGTAAAATAAAGTGTATTTATGAATTCCTCATGTCTGAAAACCATGATTTAGCTTTTTAAAGTACTCAGATATGTCAATTGGGAGATGAGATACAAAATTCTTTTGTGTGCTGGTGGTCATTTTGTTTAATGCAAATGGGGTAGTTCTTCCCAAATGTTTCCATTATTGAAATTACGAATCACCAAAATAGGAAGGTCAAAGGTTATTTCTCTCCAAAGTTGATTTGATCTTCCTTTTCTGTTGTGAGTCACCAAATTCATTAAAATCCTGAATGTTTACAGAAATGATAAAATATTTCTCAGTGTGAGACGACTGCATAAAATTCAATTATTGCAAATGAACTCAATTCTTCTTGGTTGGATTCTGTAAACTGCTTTCTTCCTGGATACAAATGACATTGGTCTTCAAACATTGTGACCAAGTATTTATAGGGCCCGAAGCAGAATTTAATTTGGGGCTCCCCCCCACTGTCACGGAACATTCATAGCCAAATTGATAACCATGTCTATTTCATAGCCACTTTTAATAGCAGGATATATCTGATGTCGCTTGTCATGACCCCTGTACACAGGAGTTGGTGTGTGCTATTTTTAGAAGAACTTCCTGCGTGTCTAAATAGTTGACCTTGGGGTCAACCTCAGTGTCTCAAGCCGTGCTTTTAGGTAATCACCAGTCAGAGTTAACTCGTGGAACAAGACTGGTCGCATCTATTTGGCGTCTCCT
>VCCN01000783.1:362981-372981 GCA_006491835.1 Architeuthis dux | reverse complement strand
CTGGCCAGCATTCCTCTTGTATAAGCCTGGAACTGAATGATGATGTCTGTCAGTTTGAGGTCTCGTTCTTCCTCCAAATGGGCCAGGACACCAGCTCGGAAAAAGATCTTGCTTTGACCAATTCGGAAAAGGTTAGGATCAAGCTCTAAAGATTCAATCTAATAAAAAAAGAGGGAAAAAAAAAAAAAAAAAAACCAAAAAAACACAATCATTAAACACTTGAAAATGTTGTCATCTAATTTACATTTGCTAACAATGTTGAAGAAAAAAAAGTAAGCAATGCAGTTCCTACATTGTTTTAGATCAGCCATGGGCAAACTGCAGCCCTTTTGACTTTCTGAATGGCAAATATTTAATTATTATCTTCTCTACCTTTAATTTGCTACTAAATGTTACACAACTACTTTTCCCAGGTGAGAATTAGATTCAGGTTCTAAATTACCAGTTAAATGAGTAAAATATAGGTTTCATTCAATTTCTACAGCATTAATATATATTTATGTAGATATCTTATTAGAATTATTTAATTCTATATAACTAAAACTATACAAAAAGATCTATCAAATAATGTTCTGATTATAAACTAAGTATACAACCAACACAAAGAAATTTCAATACTAACTGACAAAGTCATGCATATAAACTAATATAGTCAGTAAAAATCAGCAAAGTTTAACCTTTAAGTCGTCGAGATTGGATTGGTTCCATAGAACGGATTTTCAGTAAACACTGTATTCTTTTCAAAAGAAACTAACATTTCTTAAGAAAAAACAAAACAAAACATGAATCATTTTGTACTAGAAACAAAGAATTTATTATCACTTACCATTTTGCCAACTGCTTTTTTACCATCCATGAAACCTTTGGGAATGGCATGGGGGGTCAGAATCTCATATCTTTGTCGGAATTCTTGGAACAAGATCCTGTTGGGGAAACCTTGCCTACAGATACGGATACCTTCCAACACACCATTGCAGCGCAATTGATCAAGGACCAAAGGAGCATCAATTTTACCAGGCTGGAAAATAAAGAAAATGGATTCATATAATAAAGCAAAACCATTTTACGAGGCTTTAAAAGAAATTTTTGATTTATAAAAAGGCAAATTCTTTTTGTTTTTATATGAATCAATTTAGTATACTAAGTACTTACTAATTTAGTATGAAAAAGCTTACACAATTTAAGAGAAGCTTTATAGCCATAAATAAAAGAATTCTTATCAGCAGATGAAACTATTGTATTCCACACATTAACCAATTCTAATCCTGTGATTTTAATTGTTTACATAAGTTTTGATTTCAATAATAGAATTCTATTTTAACAAATTCCATTTCTTCTATTATTATTAATTTTTTATTACTATTTCTATAAGATCTATTCTTTATTTTTGATCTGTGCTGTTTGCTGTAGACTGACAGTCTGAGTAGTACTAATACTACTAGATGAAAACCAACTAAAATTAAGATGAAAGAAATACTAGTCAAATTAGTAATGGTTGACAATGCTTCATCTAATAAAAAAAAAAAAAAAAAAAAAAAAAAAATCAATCAAGATAATATTACTTGTATTTCCTCGGTTTGGGTTACATAATAAAAATTGCAAATTCCAGGTTTTAAAAAAGCTATTTACCCGTTTGTCATGGTTGGGAATGATACAGCGGACAAAGTTTGGATTTGTATTTCTGAGGGTGGCCATTAGCTTGGCTAGTTGTTCCTTGTAGAGCTGGCTCACTGTACGGAACATACCCTTTCTGGTGCGGGAACCAAATGCAGTCTCGGCAGCAGCAGCTGCTCCAAGACCGACGATTTCAGCTGTTAAAAAATAAAATTAATAATGAAGGCAAACAGTAAAACTACATCAAAAAGCACAAAATCACGTCCTTCAATTCTTTCACAAAAATTTTCAGAACCTCATTTTTGTCAGCCCTAATTATTAGGATCTTTGAAAAATTTAACTTAAAAATAGATTTAAGTTATGCATTTTGCTAACTTTTGACAACCCCAGGGCTACAGACTAACTTTTTTCACCACCGTCATGGAACCGTCCAGAAGGAAATGTAAACAGTCCCGAAAGACCATTTTTTTTCTTTTTAAAAACTAAAAAGATATCTTCCCCGGGACGTCTCTGGGACAGAAATGATTTAAGTTTTTTTATTATTATTTTTATAAAATCACTACCGTCCTGGAGAAGATATTTGTTCATTCCGAACACATTTTTACCATCCCCAGGACAACGTTATTCTTTCAGAAAACAAATCTAAAACTTTACATTCAGGGTGTTAACCAGCCTTCTCACTAGCCACTTAACAGCTAATTCCCAATAGAAAACTAACTTCAATTTCCCAATTAAGCTGAACTGTTTTGGCAATTTTGGCATGTTTTTGACCATTTCCATTGTCTTTTTGGCCATATTTGGCGTTTTTTGGCCATTTCATAAATACAAATATGAAATCAAATGATGAATAATTTTATATCCGACAGAATATGATAATTATAATTACATTTATTAGTTGAGAACCTATATTTGCCTGGCGCCAGTGTGAGCGACTGCTAAACGAGCAGCCAAAATTGTAAATGTGAATAAAGAAACGAACTGTGAGGAGATCGAACCTGCGTCCACCCTGGAAGCTACCTTATACGCAGGTTCTGCTCTACCGACTGAGCTAACCAAGGATCCCCGCACAGAGTTCATTTCTTTATTCACATTTATGATTTCGGCTGCTCATTTAGCAGTCACTCACACTGGCTCTGGGAAAATATAGGTTCTCAACTAATAAATGTTTTAATTATCAAATACATATATGTGGACCTCGAAAAACTTCCCAATCCTATAAAAACAGTGGAAAATCAAATTTTTGGCTAACACCAACATTATTCATAAATTTAGACATTTCACAAATAAAAATCACACACACAATGATAAAAGGTAACATTCACAATTATCAGGCTCATTATAATATAAACTATCCATTTCGTGTCAAACTTGATTTAAATCTAAATGCTTTCAACTTCAACGAATCTCAAACGGAAGAATTTCCAATCATGAAAATTATGAAGGAAACAAGATGAAGATTTTATGCTTAATTCTTCTAGATTTCTTTGAATACTCTGGAGGAGGAAACGTGAATTATTTGTGTTAGAAAACTTACCGTCCTTCCAGATAAGTTGGATGAAAGGGTCAGATGAATTTTGCAGTAAACCTACAACATTTTCATTTAAGGGATCCATGTTCTTCATCAGCCATGCTTGAGCAGAATAGTCAACCTGTGAAAGAAAGAATGAAATTGTTGAGAGGCAGAAAGCAAAACAAAAATGAAAATTGGTGACAGAAATAGAGAAACAAAAATGGCAGGATAAAAAGAAAATGAGGCAAGACTTGATATTCTAAGTATTTCAATAGTGAGAGGACAATAAACGATTGCCCCAGAAAGTTTTATGGTTGGATTGTTATAATTTTACATAAAATTAAATTATATTCAAAGTTAAATTATATTCAATATCAAATCAAAAGTTGATAAACTGATTTATGCAAATGTTTTATTTAAATTAATACCTTAAGTTTTCAGCTTTGCATAATTTAATAAAAATTAAATAAAAATAAAATCCAGATTAACAAAATAAATTTTCATAAATCTTTAAAACATTTAAACTTAAAAGAGTCCATATTGTCGTTAAGCGTACTCACTTTGCCCGCATAATGAATAAGGCTAAAATCAGCATCAGCACGGAAATCAGGTTTTTCAAATTTGGGATGATTGACATGGTGTCCCATCAGTTTATCCACATAGGTTTTGTCTGTGGCTTTGGGAAACCAACATTCCTCATCTAGAAGGGCCAAAATACCCATGGGCTTTAAAAGAAAGAAAGTCGAGTATTAATAGAAAGAAAATTGTACATTCATTAAAAGAGCTTTACTTCATATTCTCTTGGTAGGAAAGAGCAATATTTTCATTTTATTTACCAGATTAAATATCTCCCACCAAGTATTAATAGAAATGGGTGTAAGTTATATGGAAGAGGCTAAGTCAAAGTTTAATACTACATCTGTCTCGCGATAGTTGTTATTTAGTGTAGGAAACATATGCAAATGTAACAACTATTTTTAAAAAAAAGATTTCAAATACAATTAATGCGTGTTGTAACAATTTTAGAATTTTCACTCATTGGGGTTCCTATGATTCAACATGTGATTTCTCAGAATTAAACAATAAAAAAACCAACAAAGTTAAAATACTGAAAATGAATGTGAAAATGTAAAATATTTTTACATTTATGTTTGAAGTTATTTTTGAGGGTTCAACTTAAAACAGATTTACCATCACAATTCAAATTATGAGGGGGGACAAAAATCAGAAGATTTGCCCCCAAGTAAAATCATTTTTGAAGAATTTAAGGTTTAGAGTGTTTCCCTAATAAATAAGACAGAAATTAGAATGAAAGAAAAAGATTTTTAACAACCTTTATCTTTTTCAGTTTACTTTGCTAATAAAGTAGAGACAGCTCAATAAAAGGTGATTTAGCAAGTTGATATTTTCGTTATTTTTAGAGCTACAATTCTCAGTTTTTAAAAAAGATTTTAAGCTTGAACACCGCATTATGAATCATAATGCGGTGTTCAAGCTTTAAAGGGAAAAAAACCCAAAAAAACCCTGAGCATTGTAGCTCTAAAAATAACGAAACTATCAACTTTAAAAATGGTGAGTTGGGCACTTATGCATAGACACGTATATATATATATGTGCATGTGTTACACACTCACAGCTTTGTAATTTAACAAGATTCTTCTTCCTCAAGAAACATTCGTAAAGAACAGAAAATCAATAGTTTTATTACCTTTTCAATGAGGTCAATCGTTGGTTGCAAATCGAGTCCGAAGTCGATGAACTTCCACTCTATGCCCTCCCTCTGATACTCCTCTTGCTCAAGGATGAACATGGTGTGGTTGAACAGCTGCTGCAGCTTTTCATTCGTATAGTTAATGCACAACTGCTCAAAGGAATTCATCTACAAAGAACACACACACACATTAGGTCATTAGTGATAATCAATATTCACAGGAGAATTTCATACTTCATACAAACCATTACAGCAAATATCAGAAATATGAAAAAGCAATCTACATGAGTATTCAGTATACACAGGAATACCTTGAATAGTGCCGTTTTGATTAGTGCGGGTTTTGATGTAGTACGGTTAGAGCTGAGCTTTCCAAACTTAGTGTCACAACACTTCAGTAGGTGTGTCGTGAAATTAAGTATAATTTTGTACATCTTTCAGAAAATACTTTTCCTGGGTCACTTGAAATGCTGGGATGACATATGGCTTGGCTAACAAGACTTTAGTATTTTTATTAAATTTGACTAGTTTTTACCTTCATCCTAATTTTAGTTGATTTTAATAACTAAAATTAGAATGAAGGTAAAAACTAGTCAAATTTAATAAAAAATACTGTATTACAATACTTTATCAAATAATAAATAAAAAAAACTTTTAAAAAACTTAAGTAATGTGTCGCAAAAGAATTAATTTTTAAAAATTGTTTTGCCAATGCAAAAAGTGTGGAAAGCTCAGAGTTAAAGTATTGCTGTACAAATTAATGTAACTAAATATAAGAAGCTGAACAAAACAAACATTAAATTATAATAAAACCTTTAACAGTGCAGTTTTGAACAGTACGGAAAAATTTGGATATGAATTAACCGCACTATCAAGATATACCTGGATATTCAAATTATACTTTCTCAAAGATTTCTGACCAAATGCCTCTAAAAAGATTTCATATGATTATCTTAGATATTTGTTTCAAAGGAGACAATTTTTTAAAGTGCACTTTCTCATGAGAAAAAAAAAAAAGAAAAAACAATTATTTTGACATTAAGTGTGAGAATAACATTAGCAACATTTCCACATTTTCAATATATTTCTGACTTTATAGAAAATTCAGGTTTGCTTAAAAAATGAATTCAGTTTTGCATGGAAATATTTCAGTATGTCTTGTTAAATAAATGCTACCTCTGTCTCATAATAGTTGTTACAGGAATCCACAAGAACATTTTTGCGAGTAAAAATGATGCACATATTTCTGCTTGTATCTTGCCTCTCTTAAAGTTATTTACTTCAAAGTTTTATTATATGTCGTGTAATTGTCACATTTATTTGTTGTAAATTATTTACTGTTTTTGTTATTAGTATATTTGGGTTGTGCTGTACTAGTGAGTTCCTGTTTATTATTCTTTGAGAAGTTTTTTTCTAGTGTTTTTTTTTTTTTGCAATGTTCTTTATACATTTTGTTTTTTTGTTCATTGTAAAGAACTTATTTGCTGGGATGTTATCTATACTTTTTATGATTTTGAATGTTTTTATTGTGTCTCCCCTTATTCTTCTTTACTTTCTTCTAATGTAGTTTTAATTTTCAAAGCCTATCTTCATATGGGAGATTTTTAAGATCTGGGACCATTTTTGTGGCTCTTTGTAGGTTTTTTAGTTCTGTGATATCTTTTTTGAGGTGTGGGTTCCACGCTTGGACTACATATTCTAAGTGTGGTCTGATGTATGATGTGTATAATATCTTAAAGGTTGTGTCTAAGTAGTCGGATCTGGATCTTATACCTGTTATTTGAGCTGCTTTTTGAATTATTTTAGTTACATTTAGTATATGAATACTATATGCAAATGTAACAACTATTATGGGATAGGGGTAGTACATTTTTAACCAACTCAATGTCATGATGACCATCTCCTTGATTACCTTTTACCTATGGAGATTATCTTCACACTCACAAAAAATCTGATTAAAATTCATTTTTAAGTCCATCATTTATTATTGTAAGATTTCAAATGACTATTGTACTTCTTTTCAACTCTGAAAACCATTTAAAATGTCGACAACCAGAAATAAATTACAAGTCAAGAAAAAGAAAAAAAAAAAAAAAAAGTTTTTTGTACAAGATGCAACGTGAGGAACACTTGAAATTACAGCAAACAAAATCTGAGGTGCCTTTGTTAAATAAAAAAACACAGCAATTAAAGTTGGAAGATTTCACTGCTCACACTTGATTACAAATCCGGTAGGTTCTTTTATTTTAAGATCCCAAAAGATATCCTATTTTTTAGTAGTTAGAAAATATCCGTTAAAATTCCACAGTAAAATGCCTTTTTTTTCCTATAAACTTTGAATTCCTAGAAAATCCATTACATATGGGTTAGTCAGTTGATTTTTCTATTTTTTTCTTTTCAATGTACCAAATTTCTCTATGTATAGAGAACCGCCCCACCGCCTCACTGATGTAGTCCAAAGGAAAGCAGAGAGTAATACATTTGGCATCAGCTTGGCTGAAGGACGTCAAATTAGGTGCCAAACCGCTCTATAGGAATAGATAGATGGATCTCTAGTTATAAGCTGAACAGTTCTAATTAATTCAACTAATAAACTATAAAGAAATATATATATATTTTCACTTTTCATTTACAGTCAAAATTCATGAATTTTCTCAAACTGAATGAAAAGTGAACATAACTACATGACCTCATAATTGTGATGGGCATGAAACAGTGCTACAAATCAAATTTTGCTACAACATTATATTGTCAGCCATCATTGAAATATATTGCTTAATTTCTCAGTGCTTTCAAGAATTTGATTCTCAGCTATGCTTAATATCATTTAAATGGACAATCTTTTTTCAATAAGCAAAAAGATTCCTTTTATTTAAAATGAAAAATATAAAATGTCTTTATGTTAACTTTGTTGAAAAAGATTTTGAAATTTCTGCATAAAACAATTCAAAGCATTGCATCCAAATCTAAATGAATTTTTGATGCCTTTGCAATCATTTAGGCAAGTTTTTGTTTTTGTTTTTTCACTTCTGAAAAATAAATTATGCTGAGAGATTAGAAAAGAAAAAGAATTAATGATTACTGTCATTTCCCAACATGGTGGAAGCACATTTTAGTGACAATAAGAGAAACAAATGAAGCTACAAGAGGCCCAGATGAGAGAGAACAGATTGCTTTCACAAGAAACAACCTTTCACCTTAGGAAGAAAAAGAAATTGTAGGTTTATAATAACAATTGGTTTATGTGCCGGTTGCCTGTCCTCAAATCACAGGACTGTTTTCAAACTACCAAAGTGTGGATGTCAAAGAGTGACAAAAGATACCATCAGAATTGAGACAATCAGAAATGAAGGCCGCTGTAGTTACCATTCTACCATTGAATCCACTATCACAAAGCCATGGTATCCAACATGAGAAAATCTTTGTCATGGATGACACGACTCTTTCATGGCGGATACTGACTATAAATAGAATCATTAATTGTAGATTGTCCATTACCAGGGTGTTAGCCAGCGCTCTCACTAGTCGTTTAACAGCTAATTCCCAATAGAAACCTAATTCCAATTTCCCAATTAAGCCGAGCTCTATTTTTGCCCTTTTTTGACTATTTTCAGTGTCTTTTTGGCCATTTTAAAAATACATAAATGTGGACCTCGGAAAACATCCCAATCCTGTAAAAACAGGTGGGGAAATCAAAGGCCGGTCTGACTTTGGGTCATTTTCCATACTTGTTCTCCACATCCAAATTCAGTTGCTTATATTCAGGGTTCAGGGGCAACTTTTGAGCTGACAAAGCACTTTAACAGCAGTGCCCGATTGGTGCTCCAGTGATCTCTGGTGGCACTGCACCCCTGGTTATATTAGTAGAATTCAGAATTAATTTTTAACAGCAATTTTAGTTAGGAAGTTAAATTTTCATCTGTAAATACTTGGTATGTATCGTCATTCTTCGCTTATACCCTCATCAAGTGTGTGTCACAGGGTTAGGTTACACACAGGCAATTCTTAGTAAGACCCACTTCTGGCTTGCCAGGCCTGTTGAAGCTTTGTTCTGCTTATTCCAAATGGTCACCCATCTAGGTACTGACCAGGCTCAATGTTGCTCTACTTCAGTGATCTTACGAGAACTGGTGTACCCAACGTGATTTGGCTGTAACTCCTTAATCTCTGGGAGATGTTCCTCAATCTTAGTGCTTAGCAGAGAGGCACTGAGTACCATTTTTAAATTCTTTGGTATGACTTTGCCATGGATTGAACCCACTGCCTACTGAACCCGGAGGCAACCACTCTACCACCATGATTGGTAACTAAATACTTGGTAACAGCTTAAAAGTAAACTAGCATTCCAAGGGAAATTATGAATCACTGACACCCATATATGCTGTGTTGGGGGGTGATCAATTAAAAAGTTTGGCTGTGATCACTAAAAAAATGTCCGAATTTTTCAACAAACTAGCGACCAATTTAGCATAAGCTTACATTGAAAATTGGACCCCTACTAAAATCCTATGGGGGGGTTCAAAAAACAATTTTCCCTACTTATTGAGGGGAGTGTGTACAATATTTCAAGTTTCTACTATGGATGGGCAAAGTGCGATACATAAATATAAATGTATGAACACATGAATAACCTAAACTCAATTAAACCAGTGTTTTGGGTAGCAGCGATTAATACATCCATTTTTATCAAAATGGGCCGGAAAGAATCACAATTTAATGAACTGACAAATAAAAGAAAAGCATTTAATAATTATTTGAGCAGTTGAACAATTTATGCCAACATTCTTCCTGGTTAGTGCACAAACTTCAATCAACCGTCATATATACGACACAAGAAATGGTTACATAAGCGTTATGTACACCTGCAGAGTAGATGTAGGTCAAATGTATTCAGAATTCACAGAAATAAATAGTGATAAACACAGAGCACAAACAGGCAAAACACACAAAACAAGGTAGAAAAAGAAAAACACATAAAAATAAAACAAATAGTCATATAGTTAGAAATTTATGACTAGTTAAACAAACATTGTTTAGGAGTGAAAATTCTCAGAACATTTTTCTCCAAATATTTAATTACCAATTTCTAGAAATCAGAATTCTCCAACAAAATGTGAATAAATGACCAGCACTAAAAGGAAAGATAAGTAAAAGTTACTATATAT
>VCCN01000783.1:287410-299882 GCA_006491835.1 Architeuthis dux | reverse complement strand
GCAACTCTTATGGCGGCGTTCGTTTTCTTCTTTAGTTGCTATGGAATCGTTTTATCTCAATAAATCGTTTTAACACGATAGTTTGTTTTTGAACTTGTTCAACAATAAAGAAGTTAATAAATGACCTTGGAAATCGTGCCGATAAACTGGTTCGTACTTCCTAACTAAAAAAATCATTTTAATTTTTGTACTAAATCGTTTTAACTCCATACAGCTGAGGGAGGGGGTGGCGACCCACATCCCCAGTTACGCCCCTGACTCCACTCATTCAGCGACAAAGTGGTTACTTAGCGACTGTGGAAATCTCGCCGATAAACTGGAAAACCTGCGAACAATAAGTTACCAAATTGAACGACATAAGTAAAGTGATTTCAAAAAATAATTCAACTAAAAAAATAATTTTATTTTTTGTATCTCAATAAATTGTTTTAACTCCATGGTTTGTTTTTATTTGTCCTTGCGCAGAATTGACGTTTGTGGATTTGTCTTGCGCAGAAATGTCCGTGAAACGCTGTCAGTGGTATTTCTTTTTTTTATTGGTGAATGGTACATATGTCAAAATGGTCGCGGCTTGGTGTTCAAAAGTAAAATTCAAGGAACTGACTAAACAAAAAGAAACCAGTCTGCAGCGTGAAAGAACCTTTGGCCCAATGCATCTTTTTTTTTGGTAGTAGAAGCAGCAAGAGTAAAGTAGAGGCCTTCGCCAAAACATCAGGTACTAGCAGAGCCCAAAGAAATCAGTCTGTAACGAGGGTGATTTGGAGTAAGTGAGGTATTCTGGTAAAAGAAATAAAGTATGTTTTGGTCAGTGAATATGGCTAGCTAAGTTAGAGGGGACAGTGAGGACCAACATCATTAAAAACCCATAAGAACCCAGACCCATTTCTACTTGAAGGAACATTATGTAGGATTCTGGGTAGGAAAATTGACACACAGTCACGTGACTGCACCAGGATGTTCATTAGATATCACTTAGTACACTTCATGAGTTAAAATCAAGGATAAAAAATAAGATTATATAAGAGACTGTCCAGATCAATTAAATTGTATGTGACACCGGTGTCACAGTGGGTTCTTATGGGTTAAATAATTTGGCCATTTCTCTGGAAAATATTAATTTCTCAAGAAAATAAATATTGTCTGTAACAAAAATGTCCTTTCATGGCATTTGACCCCCACCCCGATCAGGTCTTGTCACTGAGGGCGAGGAGCTTTGAAAGTTGGATACTGGTGTTGTACAATTGGTTTATGTAACCCCAAGTTAATGTTCCAATATAAAACGACTTTATTATTATTCGCTGGTAACAGGGTTGCCACCAAGATATATTCCGAATATATGCTGTTGCCACCCCTCTGGAAATATATCACCCCCCCCTGGAAAAGTGGCAGCGGACGCCCATGTGTCATTTGGTCAGTACATGGTCACGTTTGGCAGCAGTGAGGAAATGTTGACATGTCCGTTGCAGGATGGCAAGTATAGAGTAGCAACCGGAAGTGGTGTTTGCGAATGCAAAAACTCAAAAGACAAAAATAGTAAGCGGATCTTTTAAAGGCCGGAAGTGGATCCTGGAGTTTGAAACTTCGCAAAGTAAAGAAACTTTGGACCAATCAAAACACACTAAATCTTTTTCAGGACTCGGCAAACATTTTTGGAGCCGGGCCGGAGTAGAAATATATTTATGTCTTTCAGGCCAAAGCGAATAATAAAATGAAAGGATGGTCATACAAGGCTTTGGAAACAGCTTGTTTTTTTTAATTACTTTAATGTTTTTCATTAGAGGACCTACTTATGCTTCCATGTACTATCAATAAATGGTAAGGTAAAGCATCTTGTCTCTTAAGAGACAGCTCCCAAAAGAAGTATTGATCCCAGTGACAATAAATGAAAACGAAAGAATGACCATACAAGGCTTTGGAAACAGCTTGTTCTTTAATTACTTTCATATTTTTCATTAGAGAAGTATATACCTACATAAGCTTCTATGTGCAATCAATCAATGAAAACTACAAAATTCTGTTGTCAAATTGTGGTCCAAATGTTGTGTATATTAATAGAATAGCAGGAATGCGTAGTTTTTAAACATTTCTTTAAGCTATAAAACCTTAATTTGTTTGAGGCCACTGCAAAAATGAGACATTTCGATTCTGAATTTTATTCTTCACAGACCAAAGATAGATAATGAAAATAAGGAAGTTTCCTATGCAACAACACATATTTAATGAAGTCGGCGGGCGCAAATCAAACGAAGCAGCAGGCTGAATTTGGCCCGCGGTTATCGACCCCTGATCTATTTCATCAGAGGCTGTTTTGATCCAATCAACTTGCTTAAAAAGGCCAAAACAGACCGACCCAGACAGTGTTCGTTTGATTCTTACCTGAACCCACGTCACTCAATTTACCACAAATGCATGCATACACATCCAAACGTAATCTAACTTATATAATATACAGTGTGTATTGGTTGGTTGGTCCGTCTGTCGCGGAGAAAAGAGAGTATGACATTTTGATTTTAATTTCCCCACGTTCTACTTCCTTCTCACTCTCCAGTCAGACACGCCACCCCCATCCACCAGTACGGCAACCCCCAACCCACTCAATGTAAAAAGTGGAAAGGAGAGAGGCAAGACTTTAAAGTAGCGGTCGGATACTTAATGGACGAAATTAAAATGTTAAACTTTCAAGTTGTTGAAAAAATGAAATCAAACTTTCTCTTAAAGCAGAGGCGACGCGTGGGACCCGCAGACATGCCAAATGCTTGGTGGGGGAGGGGAGGTCTTGGAACCCTGAAAAATCTAAAAAATATTCTAAGAAAATTTTCGGGTTGGGGCAGTCGGACCTAGTTGATTTAAATATAACATTTTAAGCTACGAATGCGTAGATTTTAGATGTGAATTGAGATCAACAGATTATCTCAGCCACGTCTATATTGCAGATCGACATAGACTTTGCTGTTTGTTGTTTGTTCATCAAAGAACTTCAGATCGTCTCATTGTTTTGCCTTTTTCGCCGCATTTTGTAATTGAAAAGATGAATGACAGACGTAACAAGCTTAATGTTCTATCAACGACCCAAGAGTGGCGATATATCGGCAGCCTACTTACTAGAACTGAGAGAAAATGCGATAGAGGAAGTAGATATTAAAAGCTGATGTGGAAGGGAGGGGGTACCCACATTGACATTCAGCAGTCTTCGTGGCTGACTCTAAAGTACATGCTGCTAATTTGGAACTGCCTATCTCTTCTAATGTTGCTTCCGACAGTTCCATTATCCGAAAGACAGAGAGAGAGAGAGAGAGAGAGGGGGGAACAGTTTTTTTTGCTGGCTAAAAAAACAAACAAAAAAGACTCATTCTCCTTAATATTCCGAAGACAGGATGAACGTCAGTCAAGCGAAGAAATATTCTATTCTCTAGTCTTAAAGTACAAATCTGCTCTGAAATTACCCGGTGCCGGAACAAAACACCCACGCAGTGGTGGACTTGGCCTAAAACCTGAGCCTAATATTTCTACCGGGGATAAAACGTGTAAAAGGGCCCACCCAATCCTAAAACTTAGTCGATCTCGTGTATAGGTCGACTCTTGATTAAACACGCATGGAAGAATGCGAAAGAAATCTTTTTCTAAACGAACACATCTACCAATAAATACCACAAAGAAGGTCCCAACTTAAAGGGGCCCACCGGAAGATTTCGCGTCCACCATTGCCCCCATTTGGTGAAAAATGTATACATATTTTGTACTCAGCAAAATCACTGACAAATAAGATTAATATTTTGCTTTTTTTCCAAATGTTGAAGTTTAAAATCAATGGTTAAAGCACAAATCGAATTTTAATGTAAACAATTTTAAATTTGCGTATCTCCAAATATCCTCGTAAAAGCTGATTTTTTTTAATTGTCCCCCATTTTTTTTGCTCCAAAGTCGTTTTTTTAAGGACCTGTCGGCTGGGGCCTAGAATGTGCAGACTGCTTCCCCTGCAGTGGGGTAGGGCCCCCCAACCAGGGGCCACCTGTTTTTTCACCAAAGTCGCAAGACTCTATTAAAAAAAAATTAAAATAACCTTTCACCAAAGTCGCAAGACTCTATTAGAAAATAAACCTCCGACTTTCGGAAGTTTAAACTGATTTCGGCATTAAATGACCCATCAAGGGTTGATATGCCGCTAAACTAATAAATCAATCAATCGCTTTTTCAATTCAATGTAATATGTTTTATTTGTTTTGTTTTTAGATAAGAGTGGAGTTTTGGTTGATTTCAATTCCCATCCTTCAACGATGATAACTTCATTTCAAAATTTCAGACAAACTTTCAAGAAACTCGGTTGCTGTGAAATTCTATTTCCCATTTGCAACTCAGTTAACAATCTGCTGACGAAGACAAAAATAAAGAACTGGACCAGACTTAATTGAAATGAGTTTTTTTTTTTTAGCAAGTTTTCACCTCGAGTGCACTGGCGGCAGCAGGTCAGGGCAAGCCCGGGCATTGCCCGGACCCCCAGCAGCCTTGTCCGAGTCTTACCCGGGCTTGCAAAATTTAATCTTAATAGACAACTTGATGAAAACCTGAATCTTGAAGACATCGTCCTTTGTTTCATGGCAAAACACTGAAACAGGAGTTTTGCCGTTGTGTAGTTTGTGTTACTGTAACTCGTAACAGACGTTGTGTAGTTTGTGTTACTGCAACTCGTAACAGACGGCGCCATCTTTCATGTCTCATCTTTTCATTTTATTTATTGTAACTTTTCAATTACATTGAGAAGTGGCCTCGGATCTGATTTATTATATAAAACTCATCTTATTACTTATATAAAAACTTTGCCCCTCCTCCTTTTCTGGCCGAACCTTGCCCCGGCTGGTACAAAACGCTTGCGCCGCCACGGCTCGAGTGCTGAATTCAAGTGTGACAAAAGTTCGACTGAAGATAAATATGATATTTTAAAGAACTTTACTGAAAGCTGTTAACAGGAAGATGAAAGAGTGGCTGTTGGACACATTGAGGAAACTCTAGGATTTGAAAACAATCAGTGGCGTAGCAAGAGGGCGGCGACAGGAGGGCAATCGCCCCCGGGCGCAAAGTCTATAATATATTTAAAAAAGAATAAAAGTCACAGGAAGGAAAGTCGCTGAACAAAAGTCAAGGAACAAAAGTCACAATGTAACGTTACCTAAAAAACGTAATAGGAAGAAAAGTCACAACTTTGATTTTCTGGGCAGGAAAAAAGTCATAGGAAAAAATTTGTTTAATAAAATAAGTAATATTTTAATTCATTAATTTAAATGTTATTGTGTGACTTTATTTTGGGACTATGTAAGGTAGTAATGTCACAGAATAAATAATCAAAACATTTGGGGGGGGATTATTTTTGCCCCCGGGCGCTGAGAACCCTTGCTACGCCACTGAAAACAATGCCCATCTAAAACGGAGTTCTTTTGGCCATTTTCTCTCTTATTAGCTTCAGACCGATGTTACTAATGTTCACAGTGTCCGACATTTTCTTTATTCCAAAGTTCATACTGTATTGACTGGGGTTTTATATCTCGTAATTATTGTTCAACGTGGCCCGCCCACCATTGCTATTTTAGGATATCTCTGACACCTGTTTTTTCTCTGATATATTGTGCTGTTTTGTGATCTTTCCATGTGATGTTTAGCCTGATTTCCTGTGCGCGTTGCGTGGTTCTTATTTTGAGAGCCAGACTCTTGGTTAAGTTCCATGTTTCAGCTCCGTGGGTGACTTTGCACTGACTCTTTTATTTAAGACTAACGAGATCTTCTTGTTCTTGGAGATCGAACTTGCTCTGCCAAAGGCTGGCCAACCCAGGGTTACTTTTCGCTTGATTTCTTCTTCTCTTAAGGCAGGGCTCCAGACTAACCCTTTTTATTACCTTCCCGGAAACAATTTTAACCGTCCCGAAGGAAATGTAAACTGTCCCAAAATGATAATATTGTTTCTTTACTTTGTAAAGTTAGTAGCATAATAAAAACACAATTAAATTGTTGAAGAAATAAATAATTGTCAAACTCCAGTCCAAACCTGGAGTTGAATGTTTTTCTACCCTAACAAAAACAAAACGACAAGAACAATCCTCACCAAATTTTAAAAAAAAGATCTTCACCGGACGCCACCGGGGAGGAAGTGATTTTTTAAAAAAATCACTTCCGTCCCGGGGAAGATACCTGTTCGTCCCTAACACAATCAATTTTACCGTCCCCGGGACGACGTTGATTTCTAGCCCTGTCTTGAGGATTCTATGGAGAATCGTTGTCCTAGGTAGATGTAAACTTTCCCCAGCTCCACGTTTTCCATTTTGACCGTTGTGCCTCGATGATGATGATGAAACTGAAGTCCTTTATTAATGGAAACAAATTTACTGCACCAACAATAAAGTTTTACAGGAGAAATACTTTTGTTAGAAAAATCAAATTGAACCCAGGGACCGAGTCCCACATTGAAAGCCATGACATTGTTACCAGAAACTTATTTATAAAACATAAAATAAATATTGATATCAAACTAAGCAAAATAAACCTCCGTCAATCAATACAACGGAACCGATGTGAATGATATACATAAATAAAATATATACCTATATAAACATACGTACATGCACTCACGCATTGATTTTATTAATAACAAAAGAGTGTGTTTGAGAATAATTAGAAACTTTCAACCAAAACTGTCAATATAGGTTTCTTCAGTTTTTAAGCTGGTTGACTGGCTATGTATGTATCATGTGTATACGCCGCACCAATGGAGGTAGAGGGATGGAAATTTAAACATTTACTCCTTATGATGTCTAGAAAAACATCTTTTTAAACATTTCCCCCTAAATAGGTTTTAGTTGGGGGTTCAATTTGCAATGTAAGTTTATGCTAAATTTGTGCCTTAGTTTGTGTCCGGCAGCATTCACGCTTGAATTTGGATTTTTTTAGTGATCACTGCCCAACAACATGCTGCCAAAAGACGTTGGTCACATGACGGTTTCTATTGAGTGACTAACCAGACATGTATTTCATTTAATCATTAATTCATACCAGAAACAGTAGATGCACGAGGGGAAAATCATTACTAATTCTATTATACCTTCTCACTTGGAATATTAGATTTTAAGCAACAACTTATCAGGCAGGACCGGCCCAAGGTACCGACAACACGGACAGTTGCCCAGAGCGCCAAGTGCCTGTCATGCGCCTGAGTAGGATATTCTAAATACAAATGGAGAAAATAGGAAAATTAATAAACATAATAAAAACTGTCAAAATAAGAAAATTCCCTGGTGTGAAGTCAGATTTTTCAGGAATATAAGATAATACTATACTTTAAAAAGCGCCAAAATTCGGCTTGTCCGGGGCGCCACAAACCATAGTACCGGCCCTGCTACATGAGAAGAAATGACAGTGAAATCAACGCATGTGCATAAACGCCAATGTACAAAATATTTTACACAGAAACAGATACAAAATACGACAACGGTCTTTTTTGATGTGGGTACTTGCTGTAGACATCAGGGTGTACCCATGCCCCTGCTCCCTGAGAGCAATAGGCAGGTATTGAGGACGGATTTTAAACGCTAGTGTACGATCGAAAACTGAAAATTAATTGCTCGAATAAAAATGATTATTTTGATAACTCAAAGAAATCAGCGTTGCGTGACAGGATTTTGTCGTGGAGTTCTTGTCTTGTCTTCTACTTACATTTTTGTGGTTGGCTTCTTAAATAACTCAGAATTTCTATCATTTTATATTGAATTTCATTTAATGTCATGCATGAAGAGCAATGCCACAGCCGTATTGTCATTTCGTCTGATAAAAAAAAAACTACAGGATATAATGAGTTCTATTTTTCTTTCTCGGAAAATACAATTCAAATCCAAATTCACAGCAATTTACTTTATAATCGCTTTTGATTGGAGTTTAAAGATGAATTGTTTTTAATATTTAATCTACCTCTGTCCCATAATAATTGGTACATTTAGTGTATGAAATGTATATGCAAATGTAACAACTATTATGGGACAGAGATGGTACTGTCTTTGTCCCATAATAGTTGTTACATTTATTATATGAAACGTATATACAGATGTAACAACTATTATGGGACAGAAGTAGTATTTTGGGGTCTGTGCTTATCTTTGTTCCTTTTCTTTTCTCACAATATTCCATTTACCGACCCTATTCAGCAGGGGCGTAACGAATGGTGGTTAGAGCTAGGGTACCGAATGGGGGCTTGAGGGAGCCGCATAAGTCCCCCCCCCCAAATGCTCTTTCTGTCGGCAAATCCCTACCCTTATTCGTCCTGCACGCCCACTTTTTTGGCAAATTAGAGGCCCGTGCCCCCCAACAAAAATGATTAGATACCCTTCTGTCTCCAACCCTCTTCAGTGAACCTTTGTCCACTGCAGCGCCTCTTATTGTCACATTCTGCTCCCACTCCGATTTCTGTTGTGTCATGTTGACCTAATGGCTTCTGGCTGACTCACTTTGTCAGTCAGTATTCATTGCATTTGTCGTCGACTCATGTTTCCGCTTGTTGTTGTTGTTGCTGTTGTTGTTGTTGTTGTTGTAAGGCTTCGTATTCACCATTAGAACTTCATTCCGGAAAAGAGTTCTTCTTGTAGCTCTTTGTGTTCGAGCTTTGTTTAGATCCGTGGTCTTTCATAACCGCGTTGACCTATAGGATATCGCAAACAGTGTTTTGTTTTTTTAAATTGTGTTTCCTCCCTGACTTTTGGGGATGGGATTCTGTGTCATATAGCTGACTCTTATGGACGGGACAATGACCGTTGGTACATTGTTTTTTTTATTTTTATTTTCCGGGTCCGTTCGGTCATTGGCAGATTGTGATATTTCTATGGGATGTCTCATGTTGATATGTGTCTGAGTTGTTACTTATTCGTTTCGCCCAGTGCACAGGGCGACCCCCTTTTTTTCTACACGTGTGATCAGAGTTCAAAATCTTTTTTAAATCACTTCCGTTTTTTAAAAATTTGGTGACGATTGTATTTCAGGACGGTTTACTTTTCCTTCGGGACGTTTAAAATTGTTTTCCGGGACGGTTATGGGACTGTGGTGAATAAAGTTAGTCTGGAGCCCTGGTTCATAGCATCATTATTCAGCACAGTATTCTCCCTGGTTTTCTATAATCTTACGCCACCTTTTATGGTAATTTGTGTATTCCATTATAGAAGAACGATTCCAGTTGTGATTTGATAAATTCTTTGAATCATTTTTCGATATCTTGAATTTGCTGGAACTGCCGACCAGACAAGGGGTGTTGTATGGAGCGAAACAAGTGTTAGTCTGAAGGTCTGGAAAATACGCCGCGCGTAGCAGAACTTGCCATCCTAACTCTATGATCGTATGTTGCGTTACATTTGCGACATGAAAACAGACGTTGTCAAGCGGCAAAATTACCGGTCGACTTTCTTACCAATGTTGTATAGCCATTTTGGTCTGCAGGAGGAAAATCTTGATTTTGGAGAAAAAGGAAGACTCGAAACTTGTTTATAAAAATATGAGAATATATTTTTTATTTCATAAGATACATTGGGTCGTGTCGGAGAATGAATAGTGTGAGAGAGACTGTTTTAACAGGGCCATTGGTCTTGGTTTTTTCAGGCCTGGGTGGTATCTCTGAGGGCGACCGGTGTCTCTCTGGCCTTTTCGAGGGTGTCCTATATCTCTCTTGCTTTTTCGAGGGCCTCTGTGTCGCTTTTATCGGGCTCGAACGTCCACACTGATTTTTTAGCCACCACCTGCAAGTTTAGTCGACATCTTGTTTATGACGCCTGAACACCCGCTGTGTCCGTTTCCGGTCCTGGACACCTTGCAGCCGATATCCTGTTTAACCTTTAACACCAGTGGGAATCAAATCTGTGAGCTCAACCCAAATATCCAATACCCAGAAAAAGGATCTTCTGTTCCAATGCGTCATTTATATGAGTTGACCGATCCACCTCTAATTTCTGCACAAGTCCGAGCTGAACCTTCCTTCAATAGTTCCTCCAATTAATCAGTTTTCACGTTCTGTTGTCTTCCACAGAATTATTTGTCCTTTAACTCAAAGGCCTCTTTTAAACTCCGCAAACCATTCCCGACACATGCTTGCACCTACTGCCTTCTGCTGAACTTTTTCCAGATTAAATATTGTTATAATTGCGTATGGCTGCAAGGAAAATAGATTGGTTTAACAAAAATAACAGCACGAAGTAAACAGATTTGGTTTTATAACAACAAAGTATAAACATATCTATAACGGGCCCAATGCTATTCAAGTGCTGGAGATATTCATCTAGTTTATATAACATTTATCGATTTATTGATATCGACGTATGACAACAAATTGTCATTTTTTGAACAATAATATATAAAATGGTCTTCATCTCCTAACATGTTGCATTCTTTACAAAGCCTTTTTATGTCTAATAACGCCAGTCCAACGACCTTTTTCAATCGGCATCGTATGTGATCCTAGTTTAAACAGCGTTGAATTTTATATCCAGCCAGATTATCACTTTTCTGCAAACAATTCTTGAGGAGTATGTACGCAAAAGCAATTAAGAGCCGAGTAACCTTCAAATACACTTCTAAGATTTTCCAAACATTTTTCTAAACTTGATGCTGGGAACTTTTGTATCAATGCAATAGTTGTACATCTTCCTGGGGTGACCAGATTGTGTCGTCAAGTCGTGTGTAGAAATGAATATAATGTAGGGGTTCAGCGCTTACCATACCGTGATGGTTAACGAGCTAGGCTCGCAGACTATTCGCTTATATAAAGAGTTCGATCCACACTAGGTGATCAACTCGAAACAAAAAGATGAGCTTCTCGCCGTGAAGTAATCGCTAGCAAGATCTCAGAGACAATCACAACTGTAGTGAGTTCGATCCCCAGTTGATTCTCTACACTTGTGACCTTGTGCCGTACTAAATTGAGTTTAGTGGCACTATCCTATTTCCGTGGTCCAGATCGGAATGTGATATCTGCGGCATTTGATCAAAGTGTAGTATCTGTTTTTCTAGCGTTAACGAAACATAGCATTATTTCCCGTTTTCAATTTTAAAAGTTATTATGATTGTATTTTAATTGTTTTCTTCATGAATTTTAATTTGATCTGAAAATCCTTTTTCGATTGACAAAAATAAAAGTTATGAATTTTATTTATTGCCGTCACTGAAACATATGACATAGCATTCCTGTTTTTATTTTTTAAACATCATGCGGCTTGCGCCATTTTTAACATGGGGTCTGAGCAGGTCTGCCCGGGAGTATGACCATTTCACACATGCGCAGACCCGATATCTAAAATGGCGCATAAATGGAAAGAAATAAGCGAATTTATGAAATAAATATTTTTAAAAAGAAAAATATCCGTATTAAAAAAAATTCGTTCGATTTGTTTTTTTTCTTCGCGTGTTTTTATTTGAGTTATTGTGTGTTTCGTTTGCAAATTATTGTTTGTTTTGTAAAAGTCAAGAGGGAAACATTTAAAATGCAATCATAATTGAAAACGTGAAGTTAATGGTGTTTCGTTGACGTGAGAAGAACATATCTTAAACTAAATGCCGTAGAAACCACATTCCGATTTGGACCAAGCAAATAGGATAGTGCCAGTTTAGTAAGTATTAATATCATGTGTGAATTAGTGTTAAAAAAACACAGTAGTTAATGAAGACAAAAATCAGACAACGTCTCTTTTTTCTCAAAATTTGTTCTAAAAAAAGATAACTTCTTCAACCTGGCCTTATTAAGCCAAGTCGCAAAAGTGGAGCTTCCGTTGTTACAGAACGAACTTCTGTAAATCTGATACTTAAAGAGAGAGGCTGCCCACGCGTAGACGTGTGAACCCCTACATTAAAACCGACCTTGTGTCATATTCTGCATTCGTGGAGACGTAGTTAAATGACTACTTGAAGAGAGAGAGACCATTGAAACCGCAAACATTTACGTAGAAGGAAATGTTATGATGAGGCACAAATTGATGTTTGCAAACAATTCATTAAATGCAAAGAACTGAAAAAATATCTTGCATTTCGTGGTCAAGTCAATATAAGTCAACATCCGAATCTCAGATTCCTTTTTACATTCCTGATTGTAAGCGAAGAGTCCCATTCAATGGGAAATAGATATTCTTTTGCAGTGCTCATAACAGGTTTTCTGCATATCATGATGACTTTGTCAATTCAGGTCAAACAAAGATCAGCATCACTTTTTCTCTTGGTGATACGCATCTTTACTTGGTCCGAATGGTTGGTAGTAATCTTGGGTTACGGCATTTTCATAGCGGGTAATTTAATCGCGGGCATTTTCATAGCAGAACTGGATATTTCCTAGCCACTTTTTATAGCCGGTTCATCTGGTATCGCTATAATTAATCAAAGTTAACAGGTTGTGATAGCCCAGGAAATAGCCATTTCTGCTTTGAAAAGGGTCGCGATTAAATTACCTGCCGGATACCAGTAATCTTTATTT
>VCCN01000783.1:255001-267804 GCA_006491835.1 Architeuthis dux | reverse complement strand
CACACAACTAGAGAGCAGGGGTTAATTCTTTTCGCATTTCACACCCTCGCATTTCACTAAACGGATAATCAGTCAAGATGGATGTAATAGAAGTGGCTTGTGCCAACTTTTACTCTGCGATGAGTTCTTTACGTGCCAAAAGTATTATTCGTCGTGAAATTCCTCGGTGTAGCACATGTCTTCAATTGATGACAGAAGTTAAGACTGGACGTGGAGAGAGAGAGAATGCCTGGCGCTGTCCATCTCACAAAAGGCCAGAAAATATCATTTTGTGACGGTAGTTTATTTTTATTTTTACTGCTTGGAATTATTTAAAAAAATAAAGTTGACTTTTAAGTGACTTTTAAATGACTTTTTAAATAAAATAGCACTAGTTCCGCTTCGGATTTTTTTGTGTTTGGTATAATTAAAAACAAAACTACCGCTTCCGCTTTCCAATCCTGCAGCTGCATTTCCTGACACTTTACAAAGACTTCCAGAAATTGCCTTTAGAAGAAAAAATACCATTGTTGCAGTAAATGTGTACCTATGAAAAAGAATCATTGTGGGTTGTTACTTAGCTTAGTCTAGCACAAGGGGGTGCGTGAGGCCCAATGGTTAGCGACGCCGGAGAATGGAATCGGCAGACTGGGTTCAAACTCAGGCTGAGACAGTTTATGTTCACTTCACACTTGGGAAAGGCATGAACCCACTCCTCTCCCTAGCTATGGATAAATAGTAAGGCAGTTGATGCCCTTTAGCCCTGTAAGGCAGTCCATCTTGGGTGTTGGGTTAGCACTCCGGCCACACAAAAACAATGATTGTGCCTTCATGAACCGTTCGAGAAACGGAGACAAAATCATTGCCTCGTGTGTCGAGTAACTGAGTCCGAGTCTGGCACAAGGCTAAAATAATTGTGCACCCAGTGAGGATCGAAGGAGCTACGATGTGCGCTTAAAGTTAATTTTCTAGCAGGAGAGGTTTAATAACTTCGTACATTACGCATTGAAATATCTACGTAATCAAAATGTTTGACGTTTTGAAAGAGCTAAACTCTATACCGTTTCCCTGGCGAATTAAAAAGTAAAGCAAGCAAATTAAAAAATACGGCGACCAAATTAAAAAAAATACGGCAACCAAATTTAAAAATACACAAAGCAAATTAAAAAATACGCCGAGCAAATTAAACTGAATCGATGAAATAAGTAATCACATACAGGCGTGGGTCGAGGGACGGGTCCAGGAGGTCCGGACACTCACCTTCCCCTGTTAGGGAAAGGCACAAATAAATCTTTTTTTTAATATCCAGATAGAGAAAGTGTATGCCCCCCGCAGGAACTAGCTAAAAAAAAATGTTAGAAAGTTCTCAGATTGCTATTTCGGATCACTTTAACATCCTCTCCCTCTAGAATGGCTGTTTGAGCTTAAGTTTTGTCAATTAAACACCCCTCCCTCACCCTTAATTTTGACAATTGAACATCTCCCCCCCTAAGTCAGTCTGGGGGATGTTAAAGTGATTCGCTTCTTTCAATATTTCTAGTTTTTAAATCGACTCAAAATTCATTGTAAATGAAAGTTTCTTCTTATTTATCAGTTTGTTTTAAAGTTTTATTGTTTCAATATATATTCATTTTGTTTTAGAAATATTTCAAAGCAATCTTTAACTTGCAGGTACCACTGACTTACACAATACTTAGCATCAGAAATTTATAAATGGGATCTAAAAAAAAAAGATTTGGACAAGATATGCATACACAATCTTATATTCCCCAATTCAAAAATTTCTACGTTGTTTATTCTTGAGAAAAAGTTTTAACATAATTTAAACCTTGAAGAATAATTACTAAACTAAAACGAAACTTAAACCACATCGTCAGTCGTTGTTCTGGAATCTGGAAAGTACGCTCCTTTAGTGATTATAGTGTTACATGCTGGACAAAAATACCAAACTCTCAGGGATGGTACTTTGGTCATTCCCCCAAAAAACCATGACCATCACGGATTTTGTTCAAAATTGGCACTATTATATTAAGTTACATGTACGGTAGTTGTGTTGTAAAAATGAAGTAAGACACTTTAATATGTGGGATAAATTACCAAAACATATTTGCAAGGTAAGGATTTTCTCTAATTTAAAAAGGAAATTCCAAGAGTAACTCACCTGTGTTGGTGGTATATGAACAGTGTGAACAGTGATCGTGGTACATCATTGACACTGTCTGCATCTGTCCCTCTATCATACAGCAGAACTTTGTTAGGCTCAAGAGTTTTGAAGTGGACAGCTTCAGCAGTAAAAGGATAGATGGGGTTTTCTACCATGACTAGAAAAGCTTCTGTCACGGGTTCCACTTTTAAAGCTTGACTGGAAGTAGTGATCTTGGACAATGCCCACCCTTTTGACAGGCTTCAGTTGTCGTTTGATGTGATGCACAAACTCATTTGCATATTCTTGGAAGGTGTTTCCTGTTTGGTGAATTGTGTGCAGTAGTGATCCACCATCTTCAATTGAGCAATTAAATATTTTGTCAACTTGACTCATTGGCTCAACGAGTTTTATTAGTTCTGAATTTGTTCCTGAGTCAAGTTGTCCAAAATCAGAAATAGATGGTGAGCGGGTTGATTTTCATGACAAATTCATCCAAGTCTCCTTGTCTCTGTTGATTTGCAATAAACATTCTTGAGCACAGTGCTACGTTACACTTCAGTGATGCAAATTGTTTCCCATTGGTGTCTTTCTTTGACTTTGGTGTTTTGAACAATAGCACGGAATTTTGTTTAATTGTTGCCTGTACAGTTTGTTTCTCGTTTGACAAGAACTTCTTCTTTGAATGACTCGTGTTGTTTCTGTCCAATGTTCTTCACATTCTGGATAGTTGTAATGACAGAATCATCAGTGCAAGAAGGCTAATTTAGCACTAGTAATTCCGGACATTTGTCTTCAAATTGGTTGCCAAATGCATCTTCTATTGTAGCCCGAAGATTCATAGTTTGTTCGGGAAACTTTCTGTGATGCAACTCTTTCTTCGTGATGTCTGTAATAAGTGCTAGCATTTAAAGTGCCAATTGCTTCTTCCAGCTTATGTAGAAGACGTGCTTGGTCTGGCCCAGCTAAAACCCCAGCGATGAAATGCTTGTGAATCTTTGGTCAAACCAACATCTTCGCCATCTCCTTTCACATGTTCAAGTGCCTGATCTATAGGTATAAATGAAAAACCTTTGTTTACAACCCAATTTCTTTCAAAATCAGATTTAGTCTTCTTGGTTAGGGACATCATATCTCTCAGGAGAATGCTTACCCATTTACTGTAATTATAATGGTCAAGGCTGAAGAAGAGCCAGCATTAGGTTTGAGAGTGCCTCTACATAGAGATTGAAATTCTTCTCACGATGTGTTCTGATGAAACTTAAAAATTTTAATTCTATCTCTATGCCCCAGAAGAGAAATGTTGGATAAGACTTCATACTGCTTCTCCGTCCCTGGAATGTTTCTCAGCATGAATATAGGCTTGTTGATGAAGCTTTGCTATAGCTAAAGCTGTCACCTGGTGAGCATGCCTGGTTCTTGTAATGTGTGCAGACGGTAATAAAGCTTGTGCCGAGCCACTTGTTATGTCTGCTTCAATGATTGCAACACTCCATCCAGATTCATCCAACAGGTCACCCAAGTATTCCACATTCACTTTTCAAGATGAGGCCGCCAAACATCACCAGAAACCTGTCTTCACGAAGTAACCATGAGAAGCGCCACTGAATTTATTTTGCAACTGCAAATATTGGACAATCACATGCAATCACGGCTACTTGCTGTTGTTTGAGAAAATAAGTTGTTTTCTTGATGATCTCTATGCCATATTTTATCTTCATTTTACATCTGACTCATACAAGATGTGTTCGGAAAGTAACCAGCTATTTTGAATATCCCAAGAACCGGTTGCGCGGCATCAAAGTAACTAGGCAAACAATCGGAGGGGACCTTGCTGCATATGCATGAACATACGCTCCTATGGGGTTACTCAGTCAGCAGTGAGACGTCATTGAGTGAACTTATGTACTGTGTGACCGTCGCATTCGCAATAACCGAGCTTTCCCATTCTTCACGTCTCATGGAGTGGTTTTTGGTTTATTATGACCTTGAAATAACTACCGGAGGTCAAAATATTAATGTCAAGACTAAATGATGTGTCTTTGTTGAATCACTAGGAGTTCTGGTGTTAGTTTCTTCCGAATTTTATTATTATTTTTGGTATAATTAGTAATAAAACGTGTTTTCAATGACCTTGAAATTACCTCTATGGGTCACGTGATTTATAGGGGGGTCGAAAATAAGGTCATTTCTGGAATCCTCGGTGTCGAATTAGTAGGTAGATACTTTTTAGTATTAGATTCAAGTTTGTTAGCAATTTTGTTTCCCCCTTTTAAACATATATAATTCTAATGGCGGCCATCTTAGAAAATGGCCGCCACAGCCATAATATCGTTAATTTTAGTTGGATCCATTGAAAATATTAATCTTATATACCTGAGATATCATCTCTATCCAGCATCTAACACTTCACCTCATTGTGTTGTATATCCATCTTGGTCCACGGGAGGAAAATCCTGAACTTGGAGAAAAAGGAAGACTCGAAACTTAGTTTATAAAAATATGAGGATATATTTTTTATTTACATTAAATACATTGTGCCGTGGCGGAGAATGAATAGTGGGAGAGAGATAATGAGAGCCGACAGACTGTTCCCAAAAGGGAAACTGGCCTTATGTCTTCCCCCAGCCTAGGCGGTCTGTCTCTCTGTCTTTCCCTTTTTCCGAGGTCCTCTGTGTCGCTTTTATCGGGTTCGAACGCCCACGCTGATTTTCCAGCCCGCCATCTGCAGTCAGGGTTTAGTCAATATCCTGTTCATGACTTTTGAACACCTGTTTCCGGTTTGGGGTTTTCGTCGATATCCTGTTTATAACTTTCAACACCGGTGGGGGTCAAATCTGTGACCTACGCCCACGGCTGCCTAAATATCCAACACTTGTTTGTACTATAAAGACTGTAAGCAAAGGTAACATTTTTATTTAACATAAATCGACCACCCTGTGACCCGTTGGGCCACCCTTTGAGAGAATATTAGTGCAATATAATGTGACCAGAATCAACCGAAATTGTACGCATTTGCAAATAAATAATGTAGACTACTCTATCTCCCGTTGACAAATCGGTCATCATAATATAGATAGGGGTAAACCCGAACGCGGACCCCACTCTATTTTTATTGAGTTGCAAATCGCCCAGATTTCTCTTAGTTAAGTTAAGTTAGCGCATTTTAGGGGTACCTTAATTCAATACCTCTGGTTACAATGCGCGTTTCGACTACCTAAAGATCACAAACAGATAAACAGAATCAGATTGTTAGTATTAGATAGATAGATAAATCCTATTCGACAGGTTTAAAGAATATTTACTTCATTCAACAGAGTCCCTTCTGCTTCCTAACCACATAGAAATCTTGACGAAATACAAAGAAGTCAAACTAATCTTTCTTGTTACCTCCGGCAATGAAGTTGTACAGAGGTTATGTATTCACCCATATTTGTCTGTCCACACAATACCTCCAAAAGTTCTCAATAAATTGCAATGGCATTTTGTGGACCAAGGAATAATTGATTAAATCTGGGGTGGATCCAGGATTCTTTTTTTCGATCTTGTTAACATTTCGAGATAGGACACTTTGTTGGCTTTTCAGATATAATACAGTAATGACGTCATCATGGTGACGTCATAATGGAAATGTAGTGCAATAACAGTAATGATGATATGATTGATGAATAATTATTACAAGCTTTTGTCACGGTAAAGTCTGGGATCTGTAACCTGATTGTTCCGTTTTTAGTGACGATGACGTTGGTTGAGTTTTCCCTTTTTAAATGATTTCTAGTCTAAAACAAAGTTGGTAGTGATCACTGAAACAAAACAAAACAAAACAAATTCTCTCTACCGGGGTGGATGACTCGCTTGTTGAAATTTTTACGCATGATTGAGTCAAGTGTTACGGACAGCAAACCAAGAAAATCAGACTGTCTCTTATTAGGTTAGATTTAGTAACGTCGCATGAATTGGTATCAGACCATCTATACTGGGAGACCCGATTCGGATCGAACCCAGTAACAACGACGTATAGCAATGATCAGCAAGATTAGCTTGCTGATCATTGCTATACGACAACTGTCCTGATCTATTAGAAACCGCCAACCAAAACTGACAACATAGGTTTCTTCAGTTTTCAAGTCGGTCCGACTGGCTGGCTATGTATATATGACGCGTATAGGCCGCACCAATGAAGCTAGAGGTTCTGATAATTTAAACATTTAGTTCTTATGTCTACAAAAACCTTTTTTTTGTTTTTTTACCCCCCTCCCCATAGTAAGTTTTTAGTGGGGGGAGGGTAATTTGCAATGTAAGTTTATGTTAAATTGATCCCTTAGTTTGTGTCCGCTTGTTTGTTTTTTTTTTTCGAAAATTCAGACTTTTTTTAGTGATCACTGTCGAACAAAAGACGAGAGAAGTAACTTATTCAGTGATCACCCCTTTTCCCAATTGTTTTAATTGATCCACTCCAACACGGCATGCTCCCAAAGGACGTTGGTCAGGTGAGGGTTTCTATCGAGCGACTAACCGGACTTCTTTGGTTTTTTTTACTTAATCCATTCGTTAATCCCAGCTGGAAAAAAAATCACGGATATATTTGGATTGAGATGGGTTTTTTTTTCATAGAAAAAAATACTGAATTCGTTTACTGGGAATAGTGCATAGTTTGAAACAGTGGGCAGGAAGTATGGATTTTTTTTGGCAAAACTTTAAACCCCCAAGCCAGGGGAATAGTCCAGTGTTACGACACCCAAACCAAGAAAATCACACTGTTCATTATTAGGTTAGATAAATGTACAGTGATTTGTATTTAATTAAGTTTAGCTTTTGGGAAATGGATATCTTTACTATTGTGTTCCATTTGAAATATTTCTTTGTCTGGTGACAGTCTTGGTTTGAGTTTGGTTTATTTGTTTTTAATTAGTACTAAAGTTACGATTTATTTTATTTCATTTATTTCCTCTCCGATGTGTCCTTCACATGCAAAATATGGGCCCTCTTAAATGAACTGCACACATTGGTTGCGTGAAATGTTAGCATGCGTAACACAGATGATTCAATCTATTTGTCTAAACTGTCGTCCGAATCCATGAACAACCCGACTTGGAGACCTGATAAGTACCTTTTTATTCCTTCGTTTGTTTTTTTTGTATACTTGTAGATTATTGTTGTTATTCTCTAGAGCAGAGCTTTTCAAACTTCTTTTCAAAATAATCTCTACGTGCGTCGCGAAATCAGAGACATAGCTAGAGATTTGTGAAGATTTGGGGGTCTTGGCCCCTTGAGGACACCCTCCAACATTTAGTAAGATTTATCTGTAGAAATGCAGTAGGTGGACTATTTAAAAAGCATTTCGAGCTCCATAGCCCCCCCCCCCTCAGCTACGTCTGTGCGCAAAAATCAAATCTGATTAAATTTTACAAATATTATTTTATCTTTTACTGGAAGCGGAATTTGAATTTTATATATTTGGCTTGGCTAACAAAACTTCCAGTAATTTGTCGCCAAAATTATTTAAAAAATATTTTGCCAATGCCAAAAGTTTGGAAAACTCTGCTCTAGAGTCTAATCAGGCTACAATGATCTTCGGGAAGGGCAATTTTGCGCATGTTATATTTTCCACTTCTTCTCTTCAGACAATGACCTAAAATATCGTCATGCCATGTGACAGCAGGGCCGTACTTAAAACAGTGCAGCTGCCCACGGCTCCAAGATTGTAGGGGCACCTTTTTTGCGGGTAAAATATCTCAACTAAACATGTTTGAGGATTTTATTATGTTAGATTATTGATCCATAAGGACTAAATTAAACCTCATGATTTTTGATTTGCGTGAAAATGATGCCTGCCCCCCGAAATGTTATACAAATTTTCAGACAGGTTGAGTCCATTGTCGTCGAAACTAGTCGGGCCCTTTCAAAAAAGATTTTCCCCGATGTCAATTTTTCGTTTCGACTGCTTAAAAGCTGAAATCAAAATTTCCACGTCTTAGTTGAATCCATTTGGCAATTGTTACATAATCCACATTTATTTCATAAAGACAAAACTCTTACTGTTCAAATGTCATAATTGAAATGATTTCACATATGAAATTCTCAACCTTAGCTAAAAACCTGTTCGGGAGTCCCATTAATAACCACAGAACATTAGGTGGGCATAGCTCGTTTTTGAGTTTTGCGATGGCTGACGGACGGACATTTGCAGTATGATTGTGTGTGTGTTGTTTTAGCACACGCTCGCCCAATGTTTCAGATAAGCAAAGCATTGGACGGTACAGAAATCTGGGGGCGTTGTTGGGTATTAAGAGATCACGATAAACGGCTTTAATCTGTTCGCTGCCAAATATATTTTTAACGTTGTAACTCCTGTCCCGGGTTTTCTCGTCCGTGGCTGTGAACAGGTTAATGGTGAAAATAAATGATTAGGTTACAATCTGCACATTTTTGTTTTTAAGTTGACTAAAATCCATGGTAAACTGCAAAAGGGGATAAAAAGAATATTTTGAGAAAACAACAAAGATTGAAATTAATATTCTGATATTAGAAACTGTCAACATAGGTTTCTTCAGTTTTTTGGTCTGTCTGGCTGGCTATGTCTGTCTCACGTATAGGCCACACCAACGGGGCTAGAGGTCTGATAATTTATACATTTACTCCTTATGTCTAGAAAAAAGTTGGGGTGGGGGTGTGAAATTCATCACCCCCCAAAAAAATAGGTTTCTAGTGGGGGTCAATTTCCAATTTAAGTTTATGCTAAATTGGTCCCTTAGTTTGTGTTCACGCTTGTTTTTGAAAAATCAGAATTTTATAGTGATCACCGCCCAACAAAAGGTGAGAAAGTAACTCATTCCCTGCCCACCAATTTTTTAAATTGATCACCCCCACCCCCAAATACAGCATGCTGCCAAAAGACGTTGGTCATGTGACTGTTTCTATTGAGTAACTAACTCGACCTGTTAACCATATTTGATAGGTTTTAGTTGCTACAGTCGAATAAACAAAATTCCAAATATGTTATCTCTTCAACTTTTTATGATCGAAACATTTTCACATTGTGTTCGATGCATTGAACAGTTTTACATTGGTTGAATTCTGAAAGGAAGTCTTTTCAGTCTTCATATTTCATGCTGTTTATTTTGACGGTCGAAGAACGATGGCCCAGTTGGCTGGGGCATAGAACACGCCGACTACATCCCCCTGCAGAGGGGTAAGAACCACCCAAACAGGGGCCAGGCCCTGTCGGCTGGGGCCTAGAATACGCCGACTGCATACCCAGCAGTACAAAAACTCTAGTTAAAAAAAAATCTTTTTAAATATTAAACTGATTTCTGCATTAAATGACCCATCGAGGGTTGATATGCGGCTAAACAAACCAACCAACCAACCCTAGAACGGTGAGATAAATCGATGCATTCATGTCCACTTCAAACATAGACACGATACCTAGCGTAAAAATAAAATCTAAAATTGGTCCCGTAATCCAGTACAGGGTATTTCGTGTCCAGTACCGAGTCGTTGGGGCACCCATGTTTTCACGGGTGTGTCTTGAGCGAGATAGCCTCAAGCCTAACTATCTTTAAAGTCTTTGGTATGACTTGAACCCACGACATACCGAACCGGAGGAAAGCTCTTTACCACTGGGTCACGTTGATCGGTAATTGTATGACGACTTGATATTAAAAAAATATTAATTAGTTTAGATTAAAAATCTGATAAATGTAATTAACCTTTACTGCGTATCGGTGTCTTTTTTGAATAACCGCCAGGTAAACTTTAAAATTGAACCTGCGCAAGTCTCCATTAATTAAAGCAGAATTTTATATAGACGCTGGTTTTCCGGAAATATAACATTTTCTAAATGTCACTAACAATTTTGACTTCAACCCTCCTATTTTCAAATCAAAACTCCTCATGTCTGTTTCCAAGAATACTTCTATTCATGGCGACTTTTTTTTTTTAATTACTTTTGTCTTGGAATAAATGTGTTATTATTAATATTATTATCTCCGTTCCATAAAACAATTTCTGGCAGACAATAAGTTATGTTTAATTACATTATTTTATTACTTATCACCGCATTTTGAAGCGTCTGTTTTACCGATATTTCTGGTGCATGCTCACTTGTAGATCTGTTATAACATTGAAAATACAGTCTTTTCTGCAACATTTAAGTCGTTATTTGGTATTACTACAATTTAGCCTCGCATATGAACCACGCATTTCTAGGAGTTGAAATAATTACCAGGATTAGGCCTTCTCGCCTATCGTATAACAGGGTTTCCACTAAGTTGTATTTCGAATATATCCTTTTGCCATCACCACAACCCCCGCATCCTGGAAAAGTGGCAGCAAACGCCCATGCTCGCAGCTTTAATTAAGATAAAAGAACAAACAACGCCATTTCCCTCAGTAGAGGTGTACTTGATTTGCATTGGACTAGAATGGAGTCTACGGCAAATCAACATAGACTGGGTTTCATGTGAAAATCTTTGCAACGGCGAGGGAGTTAGAAAGTTAAAACCTTTTATAGAAGCCGAGTATCAAGGGCAGTGGCGTTTCTAGTTATTAGAAAGTGGGGGGCCACTTGGGGGCCGAGATTAGGGTGAGGGCAAAACTCAAAATGCATGTGACGAGAAATCTTCATTTATATACTTCACCACGTTGACATACACAGTATATATGAATGATTTTAAAAATATATGTATACGGTGTGTGTGTGTGTGGGGGTGGGGGCTTTCTCCTTCCTAGCGATCATTAAATGGGAAAGGAGGTCGTCTCCCCTTTTGCCCACGGCTTCTTGAGCCGAAAGCTGCCATGTTCAAAATTATTATATTTTTTTACGGCATAGTTTGTTTTTTTTCCTCGAAAATCTGAGATAATCAATCATATATCAGCTACACCACTACATTAAAGCGTATTAAAGTGTGTGTGTGTGTGGTGGGGGGCAACCTAGGGGCCAGCCAAAATTCTGGGGGCATGCCCCCCGTAGAATCGTCACTGATCAAGGGATCACCATGAACAATGACAGCTTAGGAACTCCCTAGCCCCTTACCTGACAATCAAAATCCGGATATTTCCTCCCCCACCCTTGGTAAGGTGGCAGCAGACGTCCATGCCAGTGACGCAGGGAAAACTGGTTCTTTTATTCGTGATGTTACACGAAGAGTGGCACAAGGCCAAGAGAGATGGGTGGGTTGTGAAGATCTTCACAAACCTGACTTTTTAACTTAACTAGTCTCATTCACTGACCCAACGGATCTTCAATATTTCTTTCACCACAACCTCACATCTATTCTGAACGCTCCCATGCCACAATCACCACAACATCTCAATCTCTCGATGATCTTAACTGAACCCTTTATTTAAAATCTTTTTGCTGGGATGTGTGTAAAAAGATGGATTTTTATGTACATTAAAAATTATCCCCAATGATTTCGTGTATTTGATATATATTTACAAGAATAGATTATATGAGTTCCCCTCCCCACCCCAACAATCTAAATATAGCAGAATAGTAAGTTAACCGGTCGAAATATTGATGTGGGAACAGAAATTGTGAAAAATAAAGAAAGAAAAACATAAATTCGAAATCTGGAGTGATTTCTCTAAAAAAGTCATGTCGTCTTCTCTACAATCAATCCAATCTAATTGTATGGCCCATATGGCTTTCCTACCTTCTAAGATTAAAAATCTCTTTTCATGACTCTAAAAACAACATTTTAAACAAATTTCATCGACTTTGATTTTTGTGAATTGTTAGTAAAATGTATTTACAAGTCTCTGTGTTTTGTAATAACAATGTCCATTTTGATTGAAAGTTCCCCTGATGTTACAAAACATGTGGACCTTTTTTTTTCTTCTTTTTTAACTACTGTATTTACTCGTGTATAATGCGAGATATTTATTATAAGAAAATCAGGGTCAAAATTTGGTAGCATTTTATACTCGAATATAAATAAAATGATAACATATATTATTGATTTTTAGCTAAAAACAAAAAGTGGAGGTCGCATTATATTCGAGATCGCATTATACACTAAATATGGTCCACACAGGTGTAATGAAATACTCTGGTTGTCATTGGTACGTGACCAAAACACCATACCATGTTACAGGGCTAGAAAATAGGTCAGACGGCCGACCAAGTGAGAATAAAGAAAATGCGTTCGACCAACCAGAGCGGTTTAAGGGTGGCCGTGATTGCAAATCGGTCGGCAGTTAGGATCCGACACACAGGAGGACGGTTCAAACAAGCTAGGGTGCTTGGCTCCTTCGTCCGTGAGGGTGGGAAAAGAGGAAGAAAACAGAATTCAATACCCAAAGTGATCCGCGAACCGGATTGAAAATAATGAATTGTGTTGTCTTTCCATCCAACCACGTGGGAGAGCCGGTATCGACAAAATGAATTTCTTTTTCCTCCACAGAATGTTCGCGCCCGTAAATGTACAACCCAACGACAAGACGTCTCTGACATCGGCAGAACATGTAAAATACAAAATGATTATTCTACACAGGACCATTAAGAATTGACCGCAGATTTTGTGCAGTTCTGAGTTCTGTGCAAACTTCGTTGTTTGTTGCCTAAATTGATCGACTGAATTATGTTTATGGTTTATATTTGTCGTTTTGTTTTTTAGCCAGGGTCATACTTAAGGCGTGGCAAACAGTGCAGCTGCCCAGGGCCCCAAGATTTTAG
>VCCN01000783.1:226810-254901 GCA_006491835.1 Architeuthis dux | reverse complement strand
TATCTCGTCCCTCCATATTGTGTCTTTTCCTACTGCGTTTACGGGCACCAATCGATTAGTCTTTCCCCCCATCTTATTGTCATCTCTTCTTGCTAGGTGACCAGCCCATTTCCGCATTTTGATTATTGATCCATAAATGACTTTACGGTAAATTAAACATCATCAGTTTATGAATATTTCGTTTTCTATGATTTGTTTGAAAATGATAGCCAACTACAAAAATAGAGGGACCTACAAGAAATGTTATGCACTGAGCCTCATCAATGTTAGATCCGGTCCTGCTTCCAATTATAAACCAGACACAACTGATAGGAGGAGGAGGAGGCGGCGAAAGCGAGATATCTAAAAACGTAGCAAATCTACTATAAATAACTTCGGCTCATTATTTCAGCGGACGAGAGTCAGACAAATCCTTCGGCACCACGGCCTCTAATGGAGCTCCAGCTACAGAAGACAGAATCTCTGCGATTTAACAAGGTTGCTTCCTGCTACGATGTTTCAGTCAGTTGACTCTGAATATTTGATACTCGAAGGCTTCTTTTAACAAATCTTTGTGTTCGCCTGTAACAAGACGCAAAGCTCGGAACATCTTCACAGAATTCCCATTCTCGAAATTCCAAATCGGCCAAAATTCTTTCTTCTTCGTCTAAAAGAAACCCAAGAACTTCTGGGGGATCACAATAAAAAAAAACTTCTAATGTGTTCAATTCAGGCCATCTTATCTGAAAAACCATTATATTGAACGATTTGTTTTCTTTTTTTCTTTCAAGACAAACTACCATAATTGCTACACCAAGCACAATTCTTTGATTATTTCAACAGAAAGAATGGTACGACCTATTGATAACTTGATAACAAATGTTTGTAAACTTTGAATCGCTTCATACAACAAGTCAGTGTAGTGCTGTGGGAACGTTTGGGAACGGCGTTCCTACACTATCTATATGTTTCCTATTTCGCGCATAAAACTACGTATTTATTTATTTTTGTAAAGAAAGTTAAAACTACGTTTTAATTTGATCAAAAGTTTATTTAATAGAAACCTTTTTTTACAATCACAGGTTTATGTAATCAAAATGAAATCAATAAACTATGAAAATGAAATATTTTGAATATTATTTTCAATTTCAGTGTTCTAGACGTTATAAATATTAAAATTCTAAATTTTTAAAATTTAAAAATAATTTTAATTAACGTTTTTATGAACGTAGTTCCGTCTTGGTGCATGTCTTCCGATGTACATGTTACGGCTGTTTAGGCCATTTTCAAGATCTTAACTGTTAGAACGTCAAAGTGAAATCAGACTCATTTTACAAAGAAATGAGTAAATACGTAGTTTTATTCGCGAAATAGGCAACTTCGCCGATTTGGCATAACATAATACTACAAAAATACTCGTTCTTTATCTATGTTTGTATCCTCAAATTAGCCGAGATAATGCATTGTAGCTATATATTGAAAAAAGTCACCCCCACCGAACCACACTGCTGTAGAGGCTTGCTTCTCTCATCGGGTCACTACGCTCGCTAGAGCAGGCAGTCCTACGTCCGCTCGCTTATCTTTTTAGCACCATATCACTGATGCTCGCAGTTCAACTTCCACGCTAAATTAAACCTGACTGAATGCAAAAAATACACTAATAAAATCTGAAGACTCACTAAAAATGACTTTCTTTCTTTGATAGGAAAAGGGGGTGCGAGTGGTCTGACGGTTAACGGCTCGGAGACTGCTATAGTTTGTGTTCACCTCGTACTGATGCCTTCAGGAAAGGCATGAATCCACTTCTTCCCTCAGCTATGGGTAAATAGCAAGGAAGTTGGAGCCCTTTAGGCCTGTAAGGCTAGCAACGCGGCCCCGTAAAAACCCACAATTGCTACAATGATTTGGTTTCTATGGATCGTTCGAGAAATTGATAAATTGGTCCCTTAGTTTGTGTATGACAACATTGACACTTAAATATTTTTAGAAAATCCAGACTTTTGTTATTGATCACTTCCCAACAAAAGGTGAGATAAGTAACTGATCACCCCCTTTTTTAAAAATTGATCACCCCCCCCCAACCCGGTGATTTGCCAAAAGGGGTGGGTAGCATGAGGGTTTCTATTGAGTGACTAACCAGACTTGTCACTCGCAGTCGAGGGGTGGGGGATTCGGTTTGCGTTATTAAGCGTAGTCCTTAGGAGTATTAACGGGATCGCCACGGGAGGCTCTATGCATGGTCACCCAGCTACTTACGGCACCTGGTATTCCCAGACGGTCACCCATCTAGGTACTGACCAGGCTCATCGTTGCTTATCCGATGTATCCAACGCGATTTGGCCCTAACTCTTAAGGATCTTACATGGAATTCTTTTTCCAGAGTTACCCGCCCATTTTGTTGGCAGAGACAGTCTATAAATTCCCAAATTCCATGTCCGCGAAAAAAGTTTTTCTTTTTCTTTCCCATCCTTTGCCAACAAGCATTCATCTAATCCCGAAACTGAACAGTCTCCTCCAACCTACTGTTTGCTTGTCATAGTTTTCATCAAATCAGATTAGACTACGACACTGCATTCCTTGTTAGCAGATAGGCAAGTGGCTCGTGTATCGCTGGAATGAATGAATCTTATTTTTGGACAGGCAAATACTTGAGGCTATCAACTGTGAATTTAATAGCGATGTATAAAAAGTTTTATTCATGACGTTGCGTTAGGGGTATTTATCCACCTACCCATGAGTGGAATGCGACACAAGGTCGATATTTAGTGTGGTTACCCTCACGTGTATGTGCGGTTGGTGCCAGATATTGTCTAGTTCCCTCGGCACTTCCCTTTGGGACGTGCCGAGGGCACCAGGGATTGACCTTATCCCCTTACGTGCAATGGGGATGTGCAGCCTCCTGGAACTAGGCGTTGAATCTTTTGGCTTCTGGCCACAAGAACTGAAACCAGATGATGATAGGCCTTTGGCAGTTATGTACTAATCTCAACTTAGTCGGTAATATAGTACACAGTAATTGGGCTTCCAGTAGGGATCGAACTTTCTACACCCGGGAATAGTTTGCGAGACCAGCTCGTGAACCATAGCGGGTGTTTAGCTTTAGCATCTTGATTAGTCTTAAATAAAATGCTTATTTTACTGGAGTAAACTCTTTACTGTTTGTCTGTCCTGTCACGTTAAACCAAAACGATATATAAAATTAACATTTCCCTACCGCGATTCGAAATCACAAAGTGACCGGTAGGTGGCTCTCTTAGCGACTGACATAAACTGACAAATCTTTCATACCTACGAAAATGTATGTTACAAATACGCAAGGAGGTAGTTGACCCTGCAGCAGCCACGATGGTTTTGTTTATTTATTTATTTTAAAAAATCGTATTCAATAGCTAGAAAGGGGTATTAATATTTGAATCTCGAAGATCTTATAAATATACGAATGAACTGACTGCAATCACTATGGCTTACTTTATCGTTCTTGGAAACGTACTAAGCAGAATACCACCAACTCCCTAACTTGTATAAAAGCCGTTGTCACTTTTGTGTTTGTTGGTTTTCTGTAAAGCAGACGGAGCGGAAGGGGGCACTGCGAACGCACACACGCAAAACTTATGTTTCTGTATGTTCGCTGAAAGTACACTGGCATCTGCTGCTGGTAATATCACTACTACTGATGCTGATGTCGCATTTTAGTTTTTTACCCAATTCTGATGCCGTTTTGTTTTAAAATTATTTTAAAACAAAAACAGAATGTGAAGCGTTGTAGGAAATTTCGCTCGAGATATGCATTTTTTTATTGCAATATTACCTATTTTATTTAGAATATTACACCTTTCATTTAGAAATAAAGGGGTAGGGGAGTTAGGTAGTTTACTGAAGAGGTAAGAAAAGAGGAGGCGAAAGGGGAGTTGTATAGTTTAATAAAAGGAAGAGAGTGCTGAAAAGAAAGTTCGGTAGTTTTACTGAGGGGGTAGGAAAATTTTCGCATATGAAACTAATCCATGTTTGTATAACATTTAGATAATATCATGGACCGGCAACAAAGATTGGAAGGGATAGAATGAGAAGATACAGGCATAGGGTGAGAGAAAGGCAGAGGCATGAGATAATGAATAATCTTAATTGTCGACACCCGTCTGAATAGTGGTAAAAGTCCTTTTCTTGTTTCGGTCCTGGTAATTGTAAAAGAATGTTGGTATCTCAATACTTCACGTAGTATCGTGTGTGCATGGGAAATAGAATATCCCTTATTTTTTTATCTATTTATTTACTTATCTATTTATTATATTTTTTCCCGGAGAATTTTTATGAAATCTAAAACTGGATTAATCTTGAAAGACATCTTGTAAGGCAGCCAAAACTTCTTCTTTCCGAGATGTGGATTTGTTTTTTGTTTTATTTCTTTATTGGAGTCGCGACCAAACACCTCAGTGAACCGTCCAAAAATTCCGCTAAAAATATGTTTCATATGTAATTGATAAGATAAGCAAAGACGACTTTATAAATAGAAATCATTAATTTCAGAAGAATAACTGTAGAGACTTCAATCCATCCACACATATTATAATTAGCAATGTGCATTTGTCGTCTGTAACGCTTATGTCATCAGTGTCGTCTGGTGACGTTACTTAGTGGCAATATTTTATATTAAGATAAACTTGATGATAAATTCTATCTTTACTTAATTTTACCTTTTAAATTATTTTAATATTCAGGAAATATTGAACATAAACAAGAAAATGCTGCGCAACATAATGTTTTTGATATTTTATAAGACAATGCAATTGCAAAATTACTTGATTATTTTCTATAGTTTGGAGAAGGGTCATTAATATTTCTCAACAAACCTAAACCCGACAAGACAAAGACACAGAAACACCCGGGCCATGTGCTATAAGGGTTATCCCCTTTAAACATAACTTCTGTTTAACCCATCACACTTGGATTTTACACCCGAAGAAGGCCGAAGAATGGATCGGCCGAAAGGTCGTGTTTACAACACAAATAACAAGGGGTTCAATCGTCCGAAGAACCATTTGAATACTTGATTATTGCCGTCATTTTTTAACGGCAAGGGGTAAACTAGTTTCTCAAATGATATCACTGTTGCTAGTAAAAAAAACCAACTTCGTCTATCATCGTTCTGTCACCTCCAGTGGCGTAGTGCTGTGGGAACGGTGTTCCCTTACTTTGTTTAGGAGGAGAGGAAGAAGAGCATTCCCTTGGAAGGGGGAAGAGCCAGTGTTGCCAATTTAGCGCGTTCTCTTGTTTTGGTAGAGCAAAGCGCTAAATTAGCGCGTTTACGCCTAAAACATTTTGGCCATTTTTCTGGCTATTATTGACCGCTTTTAGTGTCCTTTTGGTGATTTCTGATGATTTTTGGCTATTGTTAAAATATTTAGCGCTTTTTGGAGGTCAAATAAGCACGAAAATATTTTTTGAGTTGGCAACACTGGGAAGAGCGTACCCTCACAATCTCAGTACTACTGAAATGTTCATTCTGTTTATCTGTCTGTACTCTCAAATTAGCCGAAACGGTGCATTGCGGCTATGTATATTGCATTAAGGTGCCCCTAAAAAGCGCTACCCGTCCGCATGAACCATCTAGCTGTAGAGCAGAGCATTACAAACTTTTTGAATTGGCGACACACTTTTTGAAAATAAAATTCTTTGAGACCTATCGAATGACTCTGGGGAAAAGTATCTTTTGAAAGATATACAAAATTATACTTACTTTCGCGGCATACCAAAAGAATATCAGTGGCGCACTAAAGTGTCACGACACATAATTTGGAAAGCTCTGCTCTGGAGGCTTGCTTCGCTCACCGGATCACTAGAGCAGGCAGCCCTGCGTCCCCTCGTCGTTTTAAAGCACTCCACAACTGGCCGACTCTGGTTCAAATTGTAAGATAATTTACGAAGCCGAACATAACAAATGTAAATACTCTTTTTACTTCACTCGACATCAAAAGCCTCGCATGTTAATAATGTTTTATGTCTTTCATCAAAGTAATCGCTCGTTTCATCACTTTCAAATCTTCTCTCGGGTGCCGATTCACTTTTTTCTTCTTCAACTTGTGCTGACTTGGCGTCTCTCTCGATAACGCGTAAATATGACGGCCGCCATCACTCCGTCAAATAAGTGTACCTAAATTAAAGTTCGCGGATGTGATAACTAGTTTCCAAGAGTGGGGAAATATTTTCTTACTCTCTGCAATAAGGGTTTCTCGTTGGTTCACCACTCACTGTCTGCTTGTTTTCATCACAGACAATACAAAGTATCTTTTGAGAAGCCAAAATACTGAAATTATTGCAAAACCATTATGCACACTTCAATGTCTCATTAGATCCCACACGATTTAACGATATAAATCTTTTAGATAAAATGACTAGTGTGTGTGTGGTAGAGGTAATTTGACAATGTGGAAATGAAAGATTGATAAAAGTGTTACGTCTCAAACATATATTATCATTAAGATAAGCCTTTTGTGCAGTGCAGAAACCTCCAGTATGTGCAATCCACTCCTCACATGTTTGTGTGAAATGTATACTGAGTTGGGGAAACAGTGTTATTGGTAGGATAGGGGGCGGCGATGAGCCCAGGGTGTTCTGGCTATCTATGTGCATTGTATGGGGTAGTAAGAGGGTCTTTGTGGAGGTGTAAGTGTCTAGATAGCTTGGATTTGTCTACCAGCCTTAAGTGGATTGAAGGTGTTTGTATGATTTGTGTGTTGTGTTCCCTCTTTTTAATAGTGGGTGCCCATGTGTATGCTTACATATACAATGATATATATATATGTGTGTATATATATATATATATATCTACATATAAACATACATATACACATACAGAAATATGTATGTGTGACACATAAACATACAAAGTCCAAATGTAAATATATACGTACACACCCATAAACAATATGTATACAAAAGCATAAACATATACATCCATCCATACGCACCAATATAAACATGTATAAATACATACACACACCCGTACATATACCCACATATATACATGAGCATAAACCTATACAAATATATGTACATACAACCATATGCATACATGAACATACACAAACATATATACATCCTCACACGCATATGAACAAATATATATAATATAAAAAGCACATATATTTACACGCGTATGCCCCGCCCCATACACGGACATGCATACGCATATACACACATGCAAAGCACATACATGAAAATACGTAAATATATACACGCACAGGCATATACATAAATACACACACATGTAAGTGCATGAACATACATACACGGGAGTTGTTTGTGTTTGGTTTGAATAATTGGTGTGCATGCTTGCTGATGATTTCAAGTGGGACTTGTTTGTGTCTGGTGTGTGCGTGTGATACATATGTGTTTATCCAATCCCATGTGTTTGTATATGATTATTTTTGATTTCGATGTTGTATTGCTTTTAAAATTAGCCTATTTAAGGCCGTTCCTAGTTGAAACTTCCCAGGTATTTGGGATATCGCCTTGCACTCGGATATAAGCGCAACTTCGATGCATCTTCGTTTTGTGGAATCGTGTATGATGATGCGGGTTATGGTTATGTGTTCCTATGCCCAACTAAGGCGTTTAAATTGTCAAGCTTGAGGGCTCTCCGGTGCCCATATAAGGGTATATTGGTCTGGACGTCTCGCCAACATAAAACTCGTTGCATGGTATAATGTAAACACCAGCCTCGGATGGTGGGGTGTGGGGGTGTATTGACTAAGTCCCCAATGGTTGCGGAGGGGCTTGTAGCAATATGTATATTCAGTTTGCTCAGGTTAATGGTGAGATCAGTGGTGGTTGAGTTAGTGGGTAGTGTGATGCGCCTTATAGTGTTTTTGTTCTGTTTTAGTCCTGTGGATTTTGTGTGCCTTCCTTTTAGCGTTATGTATGGAAAATCGTGGATAGTGCCGTGAGCTAAACGATTGCTCTGTATTCCTCTTCATCTAGGTACTCAGGGATACATATTCTAAGGGCTCTTAGGTAAAAACCTACGACTAATCCTGATTTTATTGTGGGTGTGTGGTGGGAGTAAATGTATGTGGTCATTTTTGTTTGTAGCTTTGCGGAATACACTGATTTTGTTGTTGTCCGGCCTGTGTAGTAGGGTGTCAAGCAACGGTAACGTGTTGTTGTATTCTTTTTTTCTCTTGTGTAAAATTGATAGAGGGTTCTAATACGTTGAGCTATGTTACTAAGTTATCTAGGTTGGTTTGGCGGGGGTATAAGATCGGGACATCGTCAATGTAGCGAAAATAAGTGGCTGTCTCTGGTATATTTACGAAAGGGCCCGATTCTAGAAACAGGCTGGTTAGTACTCCGCTGGCGGGGGATCCCATAGGCAAGCCACATTTTTGAGTGTGGTGTTACTCGTCGAGGGTGAGAAAACGCAGGTTGGTTATGTGTGGAGATTTTTATGATTTTGTTTGTGGGTAGGGCTAATTTTGTCTTGGATTTATTAAGGTGGTTTTTGAGTAGTTGTTGTTGTAGGCATTTCTTCACTGGAATGTTGGTGTAGACTGATGTTACATCTAGGCTGGCCATTAATTTGTCTTTCATATCTGTTTTTTTTAAAATTTGTTGTACGAGGTCTCCTGAGTTTTTAAGGCGTGTGTGGCTGATTGTACCTGGTAGTGGAGTGAGGATTTTGTACTATTGCTCAAGCTATCTTGTGAGGTGCACTTCCAATTCCTGATATAATGGGTCTTAAAGGGACGTCGGGTAGGCCATAAAGTCGGGGTAAAATGGAGTGATATTCTATTATTCGTAGGCACTGTGCCTATTCTGCCTAATTGATAAAACTAAATAAATGTTTTCTTGGGACTCCAGTAAGTATTCTGTTGTGTTGAGATCTGAAATGCTTCTCTCATCATCAGCATGGAACAACGGCATGAAATCAAATGTCCCTGACTTTCTCACTTGACAGTAATTGTAACAAACAAACATAAACTTTTGATGGTTCCCTGTTATATCTAAATTCTAATTCAACGAGACTAGAAACTTTAAAGAACAAGCCAGGCTGCTGCATCGTCAAAGCCCATTCTTACTTTTATTCCGACTGAAGATGATTACTGTAACTTTTGTATTGTATATATAATAAATAAATTCGTAAATATGCAAGACTTGTCAGTTTAGCTCAGTTGGTAAGACAATCAATTGGTCGTGATTTCAAATCACGGTAAGGAAATGTTAATTTTATATATCGATTTAGTCTAACTTGACGTGATAGACAAACAGTAAAGAGTTTACTCCCCTGAATTAGGTGAGGATTGTTCTTGTTACGGGGGGGGGGGGATAAAGTCAACTCCAATGAACTGGAGTTTGACAAAAGCAAGATCCGACAGTGCGGGTTCTTGAATTCTGCTGTTCTACACATGGAAACCTGTTAATTCCCATAACACATTTTTGTTTTGCAAAAAGTGTAGTATCTGTTGCTTACACAAAGAACTGTCAATCATTAGTCAATGTTAAAACGATTAAAGGTTTTGACAAACAGATCTTGTGGCTGAAATTCAAAAGTAGAATCATTTTTGTATTCACTGTCAGCGTTATTTGTAAACATTTTACATTTCCCAACGAAGTATATGTATACACTCATGATTGTCTGTCCGTCCACATGATATCTCCAAAAGTTCTCAATGAATTTCATTGTGCGGAAGGGTGGGCCGTGTGCTGAGGGAGGATCCAGGTTCTTTTTTTTTCGACTGAGATATTTTCCATATGATGAGACAATAGTCCGAAATAAGGAAAATCGAAACTTACACCCTCTGCTACGTAGCTATATATGAACTGATTTTCATTTAGTCAGTGTATGGCATTGGTAGAGGTATACATTGAGTGCTTTCTAGTTTGTTTTTTTTTAGTTCTTTTTTTTAACGAGATCCAAAGATTTTTAAAACTAAATAGTTGCAGATTATTTCAAAGCAAATCAAAACGTCTCCCCTCTCTTAGCGCAAAGTGTACAAACAGGGCCGTATTAAGACGTTTGGGGGCCCTAGACGCCGTGCCTGGTGCATAATAGCTGAAATTTGGTTTTCTCGATGTTTCAAAATGTTCCAACTCTCGGCAGCCCTTGCTTGCATCAACACTTTCTTTCAAAGCAAACATCTGTTTAGTTTTATGAATATTTCTGTTCTCACTTTCATTGTCCCTAACCCTCTCCTGCCATTGCGACTGTTTGATATTAGAAACCATCAACCAAAACTGTCAACATCCAGACCAACTTAAAAACCGAAGAAACCTATGTACGTATCACGCGTACACGCCTTACCAATCGAGCTAAAGGGCCGAACATTTAAACATTTACTCCTTATGTCTAGAAAAAAACATTTTTTGTTTCGTTTTTTGCCCAACAAAAGGCGAGAGAAGTAACTTCTTCATTGATCACCCCCCCCCCAACACGGTGCCAAAAGACGTTGGTCACGTGACGGTTTCTATTGAGTGACTAATCAAACCTGTTTTCTTTCTTCTCATTCTACAGATCAGATCGAACATTGAAATTTTCGAATCGTTGATCATGGATTCTATTCAGAACGCTTTGCCTTTTGAAAGCGTTCTGAACAGATATATTTATAAAGCTGTGAACCAATCTTTGCTATTCAATCAGTATCAAAAGTCTCTCTATGTAATGTTATATTGCGTTATATTCTTATAATAAAGTTCATTGTCCCTTTCCGAATCTGAGATACCCGGTCTCCCAAGGCAAAAGAAAGAAGAGATGGTGGCAGCAAAGAAAGTTGAGATATACTTTCTTCTCGAAATCTGCCACATACTATAATCGTACGAACAATTATTCTTACAATTAAGTGTGTTCATTCTAAGGCACACGCACTTACACACATACACGGACAAACGCACGCGCACACTTACACACACAGGTCGTACAACAAGGGAAAATGCAGCTGTTTTCAATGTGTTATCCCCCAAAACTGATATTGTAGCCTCGCATGAATATCTTTTAACAAGTAATCAGAAAAATGAATCGGGACTTTTCCTAAAAATAAACAGCGTGGAAGGAAAAAACAGAAACGGTTCTACTATTTCAGCTATGTTTAGATTTTGACTTGAAATTATTCCAGCAAGAAGAGGAGAGAGCGACCTGCTTAGCTGCTTATTCAACTTGACGTCGTTACTTGCTTTTTAGTGGCTCGTCGGGCTGGCTCGAAGGAAAGCAGAAGATTGTTATCTTAAAGATAGTTTAGAGCATTACCTCTCACTTAACGGGGAATCCTACGTGCTTACTTAGAGACGTGCGCGACTCGCACACACTGCTTCTTCATGGCATTATAGCTGGCAGTATTTTTTATGCCTGCCACACGTTAATGAAATATTTCATGCAAAAATCTATACCTGCCACACATTAATGAAATAGTTTGATGTAAAATCTATACCTGCCACGCGTTAATGAAATATTCTGATGCAAAATCTATCCCTGCCACACGGTTGTTTGTCGCGTGTACAGACCGAGCTAGAGGGCTGAAATATTAAAAATGACCCCTTATGTCTAGAATTCTTTTTTAAATCCTCCCTCCCCCAAAATAAGTTTTTAGTGAGGTGGTTTCAATTTGCAATGTAAGTTTATGCTAAATTGGTCCCTTACGTTTTGTCCTGCATTATTCACGCTTGTTTTTTGAAAATCGGACTTTTTAGTGATCACCGCCCAACATGGCGACAGAAGTAACTTATTCATTGATCACCCCCCAACATTGCATGTTGCCAAAAGACATTGGTCATGTGACTTTCAATTGAGTGACTAACCAGACTTGGGTTTTTCTCTGATTTTGACTCCCAAGTTCAGCACCTATGAAAATTGTAAGCCTACCATTACCTTCCACTTAAGAATTTGCACCAGACAGGCTTCTTTACAAACGAGTAAGGTGATGGGGGGAGTGGGGGACACAAACAGACGTAACGCAAATTTATATAAAGAAGATATAGATAGATGGAAATCGGATCCTTATTATCGGGGTGAGTGCGAACCCAGGACCCACATTATTATAATTCAGTTGCAAATAATCCTTTAAGCTAATTTAAGTTAGCTCATTTAAAGGTACCATAATTCAATACCTTTGGGTACAATGCAACCATTTCGGCTATTTTGAGGTCACATACCGAATAGTGACAATGTAGGCATCTAAGTTTACCAAACAATGAAATCTTCAAGACTTGAAATAAAATCCATTTCTTGAAATTTGCAAGTGAATGTTACAAAGTCACACAATTTTCCGGGTCAGCTACTTTAAAATACAAGAAAATAAATATTTGCAAGCTAATAATTTAGTAAAATTATTTCAGGTTTTGGTTTTTATTGTTTTTTTAAATTTTTTTAAAATTGAATATAATTTTTGCTGGCGAATGAAATTTGAAAAGTATACTTTAGACCAGGCATGGGCAACCTTTTTCGAGCAGCGGGCCGCATGAGATATTGCTAATCGTAAACCGGTTCACAAATTCACCGTCAGAATAATTTTTAGAATGTTTAGCTACTTTTCAGCTAACAACATAGCTTGCATGAGATCTGTTTGCCTTTTAGAAAAAAGCGTATTTAGGCTACCGATCTGTTTCTTTAGTGTTTCACTTTTAAGCTTTCTGATATCTCCTTTAAATGTATCATACCTGGAATAACGTTACATTCTTTAAATGCGGAGTGGGATTCAGAACATATTAGACACCTGGGTCTGTTTTTTTACTTCAAAATAATCATTTGTCCACTTATCCTGGAATTTTCTCATTTCTTCGAAAAATGTTCACTTTTTCTTAGATGAAATTTTAATAAAACGTTATTTTCCTCATGGAATTAAGTGTGCCATTCAGAAAGTCAAAAGGGCCGCATGCGGCCCGCGGACCGCAGTTTAGACATGCTGTTTAGACATAGCTGTTTTTTAAAAAAGTTGGGTTGTACATTTTCGGAGCGAAAATTCTGTGAAGGGAAATAAAACATTTTGTCCATACCGGAGAAAAGGCTCTCCCACGTGGTTAGATAGAAAGGCTACAAAACTCGTTGATTTCAATTGGTTCGTTTTATTCCTGTTGATAGCTACGATTCCGGGCCAGTTCGCGGATCACGGGTATTGACTTCTGCTCCGCTTAAAATTCTAAACGAGTTAAAATCTGTTCCTAGTTGCTTTGCCGTGTGTGACCAACTAGCGTGATGATAGTAGTTCAAATTAGATTTCTTCCTCCTTCTCCTCCCTCACGGTTTTGGTCACGTACCAATTATTATCTCCCCAGGGTACGAACACACACAACCAGAGTGTATTTCATTACAAACGAATTCAGTAATATTCTCTTTAAAAAACACCATCTCAATCCAAATATATCCGTAATTTTCTCCTAATAACGAGTAGATCACATAAAAACAAAAATGCTTCAGGACACACGTTGTATAGGAATGATCAGCCTGGTGGCTGTTATTACTGGTTTCGATCCTCAATGGATCTCCCAGTATTGATGGTCTGATATAAAACTTCTATGTTATTAAATAATATGAAAAAATGGATCGGATGCACGTCGTATAACAATGATCAGCAAGCTAATCTTATTGACCTTTGTTAGTGTGTTCGATCCTCATCGGATCTCCTAGTATAGATGGCTGATACCAACTCGTGCTAAATTAATATATACTTATATATTGAGCAGTGTGCCCTTTTTTGTTTTTCTGTTCGTTCCGGACTCTTCCACTGGGGTAAAGATTTTGCTGATAAAAATACCCTCGACCCACTATTTGAAAATATGGACCCTTCAACTGAAGCGAATTCACTATTTTAATTTCTTAAAAAATCGCTTCATATAAACTGTTTATCTAAAGAATATACTGTATCACTTGTACGTGCGTTTTCCTGTCTCCTGCCGATAAGTTTCATACAATTGTTGTACACACCTCCAATTAAAGCATTATTCATGTAACCCAATCTGCCCATGCCTTAAATCAGAAGTGCATTCAACTGATTTTTAATCCAATGGGTCAACCTTTGGGGTTGTTTTTCACCAATTAAGTGATAATGCATGTCTATTCATTGCAAAGGTTCCTTGTTCATCAAATCTCATTAAATGTTGGAGGGGGGCCCTCAATGATCCACAAATCTTTAGCTACGTCACCATCTGTGTGTGTGTGTGTCTCATAGATAGAGACGAAGAAGGAACCTCATCGTTTTATTTTTTTTATTTATCCTGGTTATAATCTAAAAGAATGGCTAAATTCCGTAATCACGTGACGTTTTGAAGTGATCGCTGCTCAGAAGTCAATTTTACACATGTTTCAATATTTGTCTCCGATTTCTTTCGTTTAACTTCCAATGTTGTGACGACTTGTGAAATAAGTTTGTGTCGTCCTCATTGTAGAATTTAAATGTTTAGATGTAAATGTATACTGTGCACAGTTATGAGTGTCAGTGGCCTGTGGCGGACCTACATTTGGGGGCCCCTGAAGCTTGAACTGTTATGGGGGGGCTTCGCAACCAGCGACAATAGGGCAACATCTAACGAACGCCCTGCTGTCCTTGCAAGGACCTCGAGGCCCAAAGTGCAGTGAGCGAGATGGAGTGGAGTCCTTGAAAATAGTCATGCAGTGATCTCCTCCCCACCAGAAACGAGGTATGGGTAACCACTGTTATCTTCTTCAATGGAGTTTGGGCAAATCCACAGCTATCTATTTATGTTTTGCTTTGAAAGCAATTTGTGTGTGTGTGTGGGGGGGGGGGTCATTTCCCAAGCTTATTTTGGTATGTGTAGACCACAATGACAGAATCACAAACTTTTACATGTTTTGAGATAATGTAGTTGTTAACGTTTGTAAACAAAGTGGGTTATTCTCATTTTATTAGGTCTACAGTATGGTGTTAAGATTCATTAAGAGTTTGGTTAACGTTATATACATGCATCCTGGAATGATGAAATAAAACATAGCGAAGATATATAATTTTATATTTTAGAGAATACATACTATGTAGTCTAACCGGCATTTCTTCTCGCCGACACACGGCGTCTCGTCGCAGGGTTGTACATTTACGGGGCTGAATTGTCTGTGGAGGTGAACAAAACATGTTGTCCATACCGAAGAAAGCGCTCTCCCACGTGCTGGAGAAAAAGACGACAACATTCGTTATTTTCGAGGAAAATGTGTGTTCCTTTTATTTCTGTTGATAACTTCGATGCCGCGCCGGTTCGCGGATCATTTGGCGTATTAAATTCTGTTTCGGTTAAAATTCTAAACGAGTTGTCAAATTCTGTTCCTAGTTGCTTTGCCGTGTGTGACCAGTAGTGATGATAATAGTTCAAATCAGGTTTCTTCCTCCTTCTCCTCCCTCACCCTGACGTGCTGAGGAGCCAAGCCCCATTGCTTGTTTGGCCCATCGATCCTGGGTGTCGGACTGATTAACTCCCGCCCGAATTGAATCGACGTCCTAAAAAACCCGGCACAGCTGATTGGTCGGACGCATACCCTTTGTTTCCCTTGTTTGACCTATTTTCTGGGAACATATGGCATTTGGGGAACGTCCCAATACTACCCCCCAAAACGTACGAACACACGACCTGAGTGTATTTCATTACAACTACATGAAGCACATTTTTAAAAATACATGTACAGTTTTGTCATATGAGTGCTTCATTGCAATGTCATTTTCTAGAGAAAATATGCATAAAGAATTTAAACGCTTTTCTGTCATGGTAGACCGAAGGATCGCTTTGAGAAATCCCTTTTTGTCTCACAGCACGTGATAGGCATTGGCAAGTACAGCTTAAGCGCAATAGTAATATGGGAACACTTCAATTAGGTGTTGTTCATACATAAGCTGAATAACTTCTGCGCATTGCATTTTAGATGTTGTCTTTCATGTTCTGGGATTTCCTAAAATGCAAATATTCTTTGAATTGATAACACTCGTTTACTAATTTGTGGTCAATATCACCTTTGTAATACGATATTATAAGTTTAATACTCTCCTCATCAATTTCAGAATTGTTCATCGATTCTGAGAGGAACTTGAACCGTTTCGCAATCTGCTCATATGGGTCAATCCTCTTGCGTAACTGGATTATCAAGCAGTGATAGTTGATTTAGAACTAAATTTGTCAGCTCCTCTAAAAGAAGCACTACCACCTGTAACAATGCGTTTGGAAGCATTAGAATAACTGTTAGAACCTTTTTATCTGTTGAAACATTTATATATTATTATATAGTGGGGCCGCTTAGCCAAATAATTGCGCATTTTGTGATAAAAGCATAAAATATTTGGTACATTTATAGCCAAAGCCATTCCCCCAAAATTTTGATATGGAGCCATCATGAATTTTCAATATGTCGCCCATGGCAGCCCTTTCAAAATATCTGCCAGTGACAACTGTTTTTAGATCAATTTTCCTGTCAGCAATGGATATAATGATATTGAAGATATAATTAGTTACCATACGTACTTTTTGAGAATTGGTATTTGAAAGTTTTAAAGTAAACAAGACTGATATGAATGATATCGGTGTCAAATCAGACATGTTTTATGATGCAGGATTCGAAATTGGAACTTAATAATTGCACAGAAGCTTCCTTCTATCTCAAATTTCACGATGACCACCATGTGTGGGGTCTGATGCTGGTGTCAACACAACAACTACCTCATTGTGTAGATGGGGCTGATGATATTGACCATGGTGATGGTGGTTGTGACGATTGTGGTGGTGATAATGGTGATGGTAGTTGTGGTGGTGGTTCTGATGATTGTGGTGGTGTTGATCATCACAATAACCACCACCACTATCATCACCATCATGATCAGTATCATCAGCCCTATCTACACAGTGACGGTAGTTGTTGTGTTGACACCAGCATCTGACCCCACACATGGTGGTCATCTTGAATTTTGAGATAGAACTAAGCTTCTGTGCAATTCTAAAGTTTCAATTTCGAATTCTGCCTCATAAAAAATGTCTGATTTGACTTCGAGATCATCCATCCATCAGACTTGTTTACGCAACTTTATTGCAATTATAATTTTCAGACCAGTCAAGTCGGCCATCTTGAATTTTCAATGACTTCCATGTATTATCCATATGGCTATTTCCCCACATCTATGTATGGTAAATAAATTCAACTAATTATATCCTCAATATCATATTATATCGAACGTAGTGTTCCCGAGCACCCATAAACGGAACGTTGCTACCGCCAAGAAGCACGTTGGCTTAGATATTATTTCGTTTAGCGAATGATCACTTCTCTCTGTGCTTGATCTGTACAAAAACTGCACCGATTTTGTTGAAAAACTTACTCATTAAAAGTTGCTTCTGGGGCCCCTCGGGGATTAGGGGCCCCGAAGCTTAAGCTTTCATTAGTTTAATAGTAGATCCGCCACTATCAGTGGCATAGTTGGAGGTTGAGCACATTCTTCAAGAGCGGCGCCTTTCAACAGATTCTTAACTGTTCAGTTCTTCTGTGCAATGACGGCCCTGTCGGTTGGGGCCTAGAATACGCCGACTGCATACCCTGCCGAGGGGTAAGAAACCCCCCCAACAGGGGCCACCTGTCTTTTCACCAAAGTCGCAAGACTAGTTTGAAGGAATAACCTTTCACCAAAGTGGCAAGACTCTATTTAAAAAAAATATTAAACTGATTTCGGCATTAAATGACCCATCAAGGGTTGATATGCCGCTAAACCAATCAATCTGTGCAATGAAACTCGAATCTCATTATTTTTGGTTGGTATTTTCTAATTTTATTGCAAGAGATTGGAAGAACTTTCTGGATTCATTACTTTTATTCGACCAATTGTTTTGAACTGTGCATACATTTTTCATATTGACTTTGTTTTCTTTTCATTTTACGTTTAAAATTCAAAATAATAACACTCGTTTTCTTGTTTCGATTTTAAATGATATACAATATAGATTTATGAGCCTAAACATGTAGAACTTTTTTGTGTTTTGATTTTAAATACAAAATAAAAATGTAGAATTTAAAATTATTTTAAATGTGTCCTGGCGTCCGTTTTATGTGCTCACTCCCCCTAACTTTAGAACCTGGCCACGCCCCTAATGTGTGTGTGTGTGTGTGTTCATACACATACAATCTTCTGTTTATGCTTTACTATCTATAAACTATTAGATATTTAAAAGAAAAGGATTTCTTTCAATAGGAAGTGTGAGTAGCGTAAATGTTAACGGTGCTGACAATAGGATCGGCAAGCAGTTCAAAAGCCGGTCAAGGCTGTTTACGTCCACTTCACATTTATGCCCTTGGGAAAGGGGTGAATCTATCTCTTCTCTAACCCTACACCCAGATATGGTTAAAATGTTAAAATAGCAGTGCAGACTGGTCTCTCTATCCTTGGGAGGCAACAAGTCTAAGAGAGGGACAACTCTGAATTCAAAACAAGCTCCCCAGAAAATAGTGGCAACAGGTGTGCTCAATTAGCCACTACCTTCCCAGAACCAACATGACCGTACAATCATCATGGGGTGAATTTGGAAAGGCCTTATTCCAGCAGTGAACCTGAAATGGCTGATAATGATGACATTGCTGTGTCATTTTCTTAATACTTGACTCAATTAAATGTGATTGATTTCTCTTGGTTTATTTTCCTTTTGAAGTTTGTTTAAAATCTCAAAACAAAATGTAAATCGCAAGAAATCCACTGATTCTTGACACTGTTGGATAGTCAATACGTTGGAAACGCTTGAGAGGATGTTCACTTTGAATATACTTTGTTTTACTTAATATTTGATGAGGCAAAGTTAGTGGAACCAATGGGAATCATTGGGTAGTAATTCATTTAACAGAAATATTAAGAATTGATATATATATAAGAAAATGGTAAGTAAATTCACTGTAAGCTGTTACCTCTGCCCAGTTGGTATATGTATTCACTCGTGTCTGTTCACATAATATATCCAAAAGATCTCAATGAATTTCAATTACATTTTGTGGAAGGATGGGCCTTGGGCAAAGTGTTGTATAGCCATCTTGGTCCGCGGGAAGAAAAGTCCGGAACTTGGAGAAAAAGGAAGACTCGAAACTTGTTTATAAATAAATATGAGAGTAAATCTTTATTTCATAAGATACATTGTGTCGTGGCTGAGAATGAAGAGTGGGAGAGAGGTAACGAGAGCCGGCAGACTGTTCCCAACAGGGGAACTGGCCCCGTGCTTTCCCAGGTCTGGGTGGTATGTCTCACCAGGGCGTCCATGCTTTTATGGGGTTACGAACGCCCACGCTGATTTTCCAGCCCACCATCTGCAGTCAGTCAATATCCTGTTTAACTTTCAACGCCTGTGGGGGTCAAATCTGTAACCTCTTCCCAAATATCCAACACAAGGAAGAATTGATTAGATTTTAGGGCGGATCCAAGGATTTCTTTCGTTTGAGATATTTTTTTTTATTTTCCTATACATTTACGTATTCACTCATATTTGTCCACACAATATCTCCAAATATTCTCAATGAATTTCAATGCCATTTTGTGGAAGGGTGGTTCATGGGCTAAGGAAGAATTGATTAAATTTTGGAGCGGGTCCAAGAACCTTCTACAATTACCCCCCACCCCACCCACCCGCATCTTAGCTATATATGAACTGATTTTCATTCAGTTTTTTTTTTAGTGACAATGGCATTGGCAGAGATATGCGCTCTCTGAGTGCTTTCTAGTTTGTATTGTTAGCAAACGAATGTGCATTCAATGTATGACTGCAATGTGTTTGGCTGAAAGAGGAATTGAATAATAAAAACTGTTGGTCGGCCGCCCACTTTGGAATGAACGAACAATGCTCTTGTCTTGCAGCAACAGAAGGTTTCATTCTGGAATGTTGTCACACTTTCATTTATGACCTTAAACGACGCAAATATTTTGATGTGGGTTTCGCTGATGCATCCCTGCAGCAAGATCACTATATTAATGATTCTTGGTGAACGAATTCAAATTTGGATGCAATTAACACAATTACAGTTTTCGCTAGACAACAGTAACGAGTTGGGCCATCCTTTGAGAGAAAATTAGTGCAATCTGATGTGACCAGAATGAACCCGGATTCTTTACGCATATGCAAATAAGGGAGACAAATCTATAATTAGCATTAATGGTTATCTCCCTTGACAAATCGGTCATTCGGCCCTGTCAGCTGGGGCCTAGAATACGCCGACTGCATCCCCTGCAGTGAGGTAAGACCCCACTTGGATTGATACTTCTGAAAGGCTCTACTCGGAAGTATAGCTGAGGAGGAGGTTAGGGGTCTATTTGAAAACGCCCCGGACCCCAATGGAGGGGGGGGGCAAGTTTTATAAATAGTATTTCATCTTGACAAATCTCACTAAATGTTGGAGGGGCCCCTCAAAGAGCTAAGCCCCCAAATCTCTAGCTACGCCTATGTTTCTATTGCAGTAAATAAGGTGGAAAACCTCAAAGTTTGCATGCCAGAGATTGGCAGGAATGCTAAGCAATCCCAATCGATGTTTAAAGTTCAAATGTTCAAGTTCCTCAAATGTCACTTTTTCTCTGCAAAACATTGTTCGAACCAATTGTTTATGATCCAACTATGTTTGAACTATTTTACTTTTTAATTGCACGATTTGAATATTCCATAGAGGAGAGTTCTGTTTATTTCTTTGGAGCTGTTCAAAGCTCTTCAGACCAATTCGCTGCTGCCATCAGCCATGTGACAGATTCACTCGGTGTTTTAAATCCGCTCTTGGAACTTTTAGAACCTGCCTCAATTTACTGATGACTGCCATTGTCCTAAAGTAGGCCAGAACGGTGGGTGCGGGCGGGTAGGCCAGTTGGCATGAGCTTATGGTATTGAGTGGGGCTACCCCCCCCCCGGTAGAGGCAAATACTATTGTATTTTCTGTGTCTTTTTACAGTACTCTACTCTATTGTCTTGTATACATTTTGAAAAAAAATTGCTTGCCATTAAGTTTTTTTTAATAAATTGTTCTAGTTCTTTTATTCTATTCTGTTACTTGTAAGTACATCGAGTACATGTATATACATATACATAAAAACTATGTATTTAGCATTGATTATAAAAATAATTAAAGAGCCAAAAAAGTAGGCCTTTTTGAATAAAATTGCTTGGCGTGACCTTCTTTTTTTTTTCTTTTTTTTCTTTTCATAAATCGTTCTAATTCTTTTCTTCTGTTGTAAGTACAACGTGTACATTACATGTATACATACATCATATGTATTTGTAGAATAATCAGCCGGTATTCCTTCTCTCCGATGAGACGTCTCGTTGTTGGATTGTACATTTACGGGGCTGTGTTGTTTACCTCCACAGACAACTCAGCGGGAAAGTTTTTGATCCTTTATAATTAATTATTATAACTAGTTTCATTTTACTTTACTTGTTATCACGTTTTAGCCGCTCCATTCTTCGGCTGTTGTTATTTGGCCTTCTCGTTTAGTTTTGGTAGAGCAGGCAGGCGTGAAGAGTGTGGGTTCAAATCCCACCTGAGGCTTTATTTTCCGATCGACGTTGTTTGCTCACTGCCATGTAATCGGTCTGAGCAAAAGTTGCAATAAAAAGCAAATAATATTTGTCCATACCGGAGAAAGCGCTCTCCCACGTGGCTGGATAGAAAGATGACAACATTCATTATTTTCAATTGAAAATATGGGTTCGCTTCGATTCCGGGCCGGTTCGCCGATCACTAAGGGGCATTGGATTCTGTTTTGGTTCAAATTCTAACGATTCTCTCCCTGACCCGTTCCTGTTGTCTGTCCAACTGCTTTCCGCCCTCCCGATTTGAATCGACGTCCTAAAAAACCCGGCGAAGATGGTCGGACGTATTTCCTTTGTTTCTGTTGGTCAGACGTTTGACCTATTTCCTAGCCCTGGGAACATATTGCGTTTTGGTCACGTACCAATACTATCTCCCCAAAACGTGCGAACACACGATCTGGGTGTATTTCATTACATATTTAGCATCGATTATAAAAATGATTAATGCGCAGTTTGAAATCGGGCCTACATTTCCCATCTGGCCTGGGTCTATTACCATCTTTGCACGGGCCTGGATTGGCCAAAAGAACCATTTTTATTTTTAAATTATTGATTTTCGACTTTCTGTGTCGAGTGCAAATTTTCGCTGACACAAAGCAGCTGCCGTTAAGTCAAATTATGCAAACATTCTTCGAGCTGTCGACTAAATGCAAAACGGCGATTATTTTTTATAACGCAAAATAGTTCAACTGAAAAGCAGGTATTTATCCACCTCTCCCCTACGAGGGCGGAATGTGACGCAATGATGAGTTTAATATGCAGGCCCACACGCGTACATGTGAGCAAGAAAAATAATTTTTTCTAAAGATTTGAGAAGGGTCATTAATATGCAACTGGTTCTTCAGACGATTGAACTCCTTGTTATTTGTATTGTAAATACGACGTTTCGGCCGATCCATTCTTCGGCCTTCTTCAGGTGTAAAATCCGAGTGTGATGGGTTAAACAGAAGTTATGTTTAAAGGGAAGAGTGGATCGGCCGAAACGTCGCGTTTACAACACAAATAACAAGGAGTTCAATCGTCCGAAGAACCATTTGAAGAAACAGAATTGCCCAGTTCGTGTGACGAATGCGTCAGGGTGACCCACGATCCCCTTTTGGTGGAATGGGGAGGTGCTGCCCCGGTGCAACTGACCATCCCCGCTCCGATACTGGACATAGTATACTTTTGGGGGCCACAGGACGAATCCTAGACTTCGAAAAAGTATCGTGTTAATATACGAATAACATTTATTCCAAACTTTTCTAACTCGAATCTTGTTTCGAGTTTGTGGGAAAGTTTTTGATCCTTTATAATTAATTATTATAACTAGTTTCATTTTACTTTTTATCACGTTTTAGCCGCTCCATTCTTCGTCATTCTTTGTCATTTTTTTTAACTTCTGCCCTCTCGTTGAGTTTTGGTAGAGCAGACAGGCGTGAAGGGTGTGGGTTCAAATCCCACCTGAGGCTTATTCTTGATTTTCCTTCGACGTTGTTTGCTCACTGCTGAAGGGTAATCGGTCTGAGCAAAAGTTGCAATAAAAAGCAACTAATAAATTATGAGGGTGAAAAGTAGCCATAAAACTAAAAATGATTCACAATACTTGAAAAATGTGTAACAGCCTACTTGCTCCTTAATGGCTCCATGCCATGAAATACGAAACTAACGACAATGCTATTTTCGGCTGACGTCACGACTGGCTGCTGCTGATCGTGGCTACTATAAATAGCAGGCGCTAAGGGCTCTACTTTACCTAACTTCTCCGGACTATATCTTACCTTCTATGCTGTGGTCCTTTAATACACAACGACCCTTTTTAGGGCTAACCAACTCTCACATTCTACATCCAGCAAACATCACACCAGCGTAGATATTCGAATCTAAAAATGTATTCATGAATAATTGTTTCACTACTCGATAGGAAAACAATATAGCATGCACAAATCTACAGAGGTGGCAGAAGGACTGCTGGTGAGAACCTGTTCTGGCGATGAAAACTTCTGTAGCCTAAACGGTGAAAACGTCGTCCATGGAAAACAAACTTCCGAGGTACTGGATGTGAGGTTTAATCACTTTAACAGCAACTCTATTCCGATTTCCAGTTGTTTTAAATTAACAGCCCAAGAATGGATCAGCTGAAAACGATGATAAAAAAGCAGCAATAAAAATGAATTAGTTAATATTTACTCTTAACACTTTCAATGTTACTCGTGTGTACAGTTATACTCTATTGTACTACACATTTCCTTGAGACCACCGATGAGACTGGAAAGTGGGTCATATAGATACACCAGCTAAAGTACTGCTAAGCAGTGTGAAAAAGCATGGCAACGCCGCTACGAGGCACACCTACCCATAGGGAGGCACAAATGATCAAAACAACGAGTGATGTGGGAGTGCAGAAATCTAAATCAAATGTTGCTGGCTTTGATTGAGAGGACGCGAAAAAAAAGCTTATACAAACTTATTGATCCATTGTCTGCGGGTGCAAAGCACAGAAGACTCTGATTGATTCGTGTGACAAAGGTGCCGACCTCGAGATCGAACCGGAGATCTCTGCCCAAACACAGCGGAAGAGACTTCGTGTGGCAGCGCTGTTAGAACACCCGGGCTCCCCGCTCATGTTCTGCTGCGCCAGACACTTCGCACATGGGCACTTGAATCATTTCTTAGCATGACATAAGTGGTCGATTATGAGGAGTGGAAAAAATTTTCTTTTGGCTGCGGTTAGAAAAACGTCGTTGGTGTAAAGGGATTCGAGAAAAACAGTGCGTTTTCCGGTGTTGTGCTAAAAGAAGTTCCCTCGAAAGAGGTGTCCTGTGAAAGAGACTTTGTGCCCTGCGGTCCTCCCGTTTTAAAGAGACCTTTCTACTACAATTCGAAATTTCAATTAAAAACAATGCGCAAAATTTGTGCTATTAACAAAATTTTAACATAAGCTTTTAGGAGGCACATTTGATCAGAATTCAGCGTTAGGAGGCACAGCATCACTTTATCACACCCTGCTGCTAAGTTAGAAAAACGAAGACCTTCCTATTTAGTATTTGTGAGCCAGGAAGATTGGCGATTATCGAAAATTAGACGCGTTAATTATTTGCTCAATTTTATATTCTATGTCAGAGGTTCCCAACCTGGGGTACATGTACCGCTAGGGTGCATTTTCGCTTCTCAAGGGGTACCTAGGGATCTGATAATATAACCACGGTGTACGCTGCTGTACAGTGTAACAACCTTGTCACAAAACAGCTGATAAAAGCAACCAACTAGGCAAGCTTTCCTCAAAGTTACATATAAACTTCATTCAAGGCCGTCCTACTACAATATAAATCAATGGCTGCATCACCCGGCTAAAAGATCAAAGACTGGCTTATTCAAAGAATTAATCACTGAATATCTTATGAAGTTGGGAGAGGATCCTAAAAGTTGTTTCCCCTAACCTTTCACTTGCAATTAACCCTTTCATGCACATGGTTGTTGTGTAATAACAAATTAAAACAAGCCTGGCTGCTCCAGATCCAAATTCTGCACCTGCTTCTACTTCGTTGCGTAATTCTACTATACATTTTGGAGGTATGTAACACTTGTCAGTTTAGGACAGGTGGTGATACACCAGGCTGGCGATCACTAGATCATGAGTTCAAATCACGGTTTACTCATCTATTGTTGGTGAGGATTGTTCTTGTTACATAGGAAAGTAAAGACAACTCTGACTTTGTCCTGGAGTTGGACAATAGTTTCTTCTTCGTGAAAACACCAATTTGTTAGCAACCCTCTTTACAAGAGACTCGTTCTCAAATATGGACACTGATTGTTTGTTCATGCCAGTCTATAAAAAGCCTCTTTTTATTGGTCTTGATATGTCACATGACAATGATGTAATTATTTTAATTTGTTGTTGTACAACAACCAGGTTCATGAAAGAGTTAAACGGAGCTCTTATTAAAATCAATGTAATTTTATCAATTTTTAACCTGTCAGAATGTCCGACGGATAAAGAGGTACAATAAGGTTGGGGGAGGGGGACCTGTTCTACGTGATAATTGCCGGCCCTGCAGACTTGTTTGTCCTTAAAGAATTTTTGTCTCAACTTCCATTGGTTGTTGATAAAGTCGAAGTCTGCTGCCATGGCAACAGTGGGTCTCGCAGATAACAATTTTGATTTGTTTGGAATGCCAATACGTTTTCACATTTCAACTTTTTGATAAGGACATTTCAGGAGCCTTTTTCTTTTTCACTCTTTTTTAATTTTTTATTTTTGGAATAACAATTTCAACGAATTTGTGTCGTTCAATAGGAGGAAATACTCGTGAACAGCGAAACAAGCGTCTCTTTTTCCTCTCTCTCTCTGTCTTTCCCCTTTCTCTCTTTCTCTCACTTTTCTTTCTCTGTCTCTCTCTCCTCTTTCTTTCTGTCTCTCTCTCCCTCTACTATTAAAGACAGTTCTTGTCACTGTTTGTATTTTTCAATTTGTTAAAACTTTGTAATATCCCCCCTCCAAAAAATAAATAAAACAATTAAACTCTTTGTTGAAATTCGAAATATTTTCGTCACATTCTCAGCATTTTCTTCTCTAAACACGAATCCTTTTCATGTTGGTGATTGATTGGAGTCAGCATCGCATTTGAGAAACTGGTTTAACCCATTAAATGCAGACGACGGGGATTTCCGTCTTTTCAATTCGTCTAACTCAATAACATTTCTGTTTATTGTGATTTATGGCAACTCTGTTCTATCTGTGAGTCAGGGCTTTTACCTTGCAATGGGTTATGTTGCAATGGACCAGGACTTTTATCTTGCAATGGATAACTATTACACTTGTCACATTTAATAGGTTAATAGCGGATCATTTTTCGAAAACAACTCTGTAATATCGAAATCTATTAATTCAGAAGTTCTGCAGATTTTGAAGGTATAAGACTGACCACCCGGAAGAAATGCTCCTTGAAATGGTTAAGAGTTGAAATTTTCTTTTACTTGTTGAATGAAAACATTTTGTTTCATAGTGTTGGTCTAACCTCGAAATTCATTATTTTATTCCTTATATTGTAACTTGCCACCGGGTAATACAATCAATTGTCCTTTTCGCTTAATAGAAATTATAACAAATCTTTTTCTTTTCGCTCATGAATATCTGATGAACGTTCTTCTGCGTCTTCCATAAATTTCACACTTTGCTATGAACATCGAATACTTGTTCAATGCGTTGAAATCAATCTGTGGGGTCTTTCCGTGTCTGTCTCTTTCCCTGTCGTTTCCAGTCGTGTAAATCTTGGCAAACTGCGCAGTTCGATAAGAACTTAATGTTCGAAAGTAGATGAACGTTCTTTTGGCTAGATTATTTCTCTATCGAACCACATAAGAGTGTAAGAGTGTCATCATCATCACGGCTTGTCTTCGCGGACGAAGATTCTGGAGGGTTTCCAACGTCTTTTAGGAGACAGCGAGGCCTGTACGTGGAATAAATAGCCATCAGCCCCCCTTTAAACCACGTGTTTGCATGCCATGGCATGATAGGAGCAAGGTCCCAGAGTTCGTTGGCGTTTCCTTCTCCTAGGCAGATGCCAAATGCTGTCTGTAGAAGTCGCTCATTCGGAGAAGTATGGCTGACCAGGGTAGGTTGAGGCTCTGGACATTCCGCAGCGTAAGGGTATTTTGAGTGATTACAGCATAGCTGATGAGGGAGAAGGGGGACTATTTGAAAACTCCCCCCAATGGAGGGGGGCGCAAACGCTTTATGAATTATAGTTCACCTTAAAAAGAAAATCTATTCAAAACTATCACATTCTTTATTTGAACAAAATGTGTTTACAGTAAAACCTTTTGAGGCAATGCGTCAGACAGAAGCGTAGCTGAGAGGGGCTATTTGAAAACTCCCTCCGGCGCCCCCAATAGGGGGGCAAAAGCTTCATAAAGTATAGTTTACTTTCACCAACTGCATTTCTACTGACATTATACAATAACAAGGATATATTTGTACATACTTGAATTGCATAAATATAATTCAGCCTTTGGGGTTGTTTTTCACCAATGAAGTGATAGAGCATGTCTATTGCAATGTTTTCTTTTTCATCAAATCTCACTAAATGTTGAAGGGTCTCCTCAAGGAGCCAATCTGATCTGGTCTTTGGTCTCCATATATTCGCACTGGAAATTTAAATGCTTTCGCCACCGAATCAGCGTTGTAATTTCTTTCTTTCACTCAAGCATGAAAACCTGTCTCCAACTGTCTTCGTAGGCAAAAACGTAAGTAGAAAATCTCCGGCTACAGTGACCATGTCTACTAACAACATTTAGGTCAGTGACCCAGAGTTGGCTAATCATCTCTCTGGGCACTCCTTAATTAGATATGTCTGTATGTTTCCTATCATTATTTTAGATCGTTCAAACATGGCGTAGTTTACGAAGTTGAAATTAAAGCTACCATGAAATAATTCTCTATATAATAGTTGGTTAACTACTACCCCTCAACACTTCTTTCTATGCAGGGTTGCATTTAAAATAAACACTTGTTTGCTTTATCCCAATTACTGACACTCGGCCATTTTGGCTTTTGTCCTTATCTCATAACTACAGCTTGTGGCTATAGTCTCTCTTCTCTCTCTCTCTGTTTCCCCCACTCT
>VCCN01000783.1:201142-211837 GCA_006491835.1 Architeuthis dux | reverse complement strand
ATATATATATTGTATATTATATTAGGCCCTACTTGAAATTAATTTCTTCTCACTTCCAAAAGATGCGCTGATGATAGCAAGACGTCGATACTAGTACGCAAATAAATAATGAACACTTTCCTACATATACTCCTGGTTTGTCTTAATTTTATTTGTACACAACACCTAATATAGATTCTACAGTATGGAATTGTAATTTAAATGTTTATTATAAACTGCATTTATGGAAGTAATTTATTCTTACATAAAGTAAAAATGGAAAAAGAGGAACGACTTCTTGACATTTTCATTCTTGGTTCTTATACTAAAATAATTTACTCTATCAGACGATTTTGTACGTTACAAGAAGACGCGCGTGCACACGCATCACACACAATGTGTCTAAAAATGTGAGTAAATAATACTGAATGGGAGTCGCAAACAGATAGAGAAACCCGATACCATCAATGCACACATACACACACCCACACAACACACACACCCACACACTACACAACACACACACACACCCACACACTACACAACACAACACAACACAGTAACTGGAGGGAGAAAAAAAACAACTTCGCCTCCAACTATTTTTTCTAATTCAGCTTCTGTTTAGCAAGGATTTTTGTTGGCTTTTCTACATTTCTCACATCAACCACACATTTGAACTCCTAAGTTAAAGTTCCTCACACTAACCGAAAGTAGCCACTACACCCCCGCCGCCCAAATTGAAGGGGCACTTGAGGTGGGGCTAAGACAACAGAAATAAGAGTAATTAAATTGTTGGCATGGAAATTTTCAACTGACCCAGTATTTCAAACGAACTATAACAGCTGAATGGTTGCTCTCTTTCTAGTCTAGTCATGCGAAATGGATATTAAGTTTACTGTCTTTAGATCGATTAAAATATGAAAATTAATATAACGTAGAGAAACAAAAAGTCGTAATTTTCTGTAAAAACTAATGAAGAGTCTGATTGCGTTAAATGATTTCTTCCCTAAATACAGAAAAAGGGTTCGCCTTTTTTTCTTTATCTTTTTATTATTTTTTTTTAACTAGAGATGCTAGATAACTAACGTCTCTTCATGGGGGGAAAGGGGAGTGGTAAGAGGAAACTCTTAGGTGATGAGAGAGAAGGAAGGGCAGAAGCAGTTGAGTGGCCATCCTCCACCTCCGTCTTTATCTATAGGGACGGGCCCAGGCAAGAGGAAATTCCTCGCATTACAGACACGCAATATAAGTTAAAATTTGCTGAATGCTTAGCGTAAACCAATTGACACCCTACCCCCTCCAGTATGCCCCCTCCCCCCACAAACAAGAAAACCAGCTTTGCAGATAGTGACAAGCCGAGCATCTAATAATAGCCCGACTGACCACAACACTTTCTGTAGTTATTCAGTCACAACTCGTAATTTCTCTATACTTTTTTAAAACATTGTTAAATCTTTTATACTTTTGCTCTTTTTATAGCCATATGTTGATGTATGTATGCAGGGCGTCCGAGAAGAATATTATATAAGGCGGTGCAACGCTGTTTTCGGCCTACCCCCTACACACCAGTGTTCAAACACACTCGGCCTTTAGCCATCCAGTTTTCATCTGCTAACCCTTTTAGCACACCATATTTTATTAACGGACAAATTGTATCGATTTAGAAGTTTAAATCTCGGGCCACTTTAACTCTCGCCCTCCTCAGAGGCAGTGTTGCTAATTTAGCGATAAATTAGCTTGTTTGCAACATTTTTGGCCATTTTCGACCATTTTTAGCGGTTTTTGGCCATTAAAAAAGAATTTAGCGCTTTTGGGCGGTCAAATTAGCGCGAAAATATGTTTTGAGTTGGCAACACTGCTCAGAGGCCCTGTGTGTATGTGTATGTAGATGTGGAAGAAGAAAGACATTTGTTTTTCCTTTTCAATTGAATTCCTATTCCCCTGGTCGTCGCCGTCGTCGTATATAAGTTAAAGTAACTCTTCTTTGAGTCATGGTCCCCCTACCCCTTCTTCTTTCAAATTCAAATTGACGACAACATTCCTTATTTGCAGATTTTGCCATATAAGTCTTTAGATGGGCGGTCGTTGTTCGGCCATGTGCCAGTTGTCTACGATGATGACCTACCTCGTTCTCTTGGGAGATGGTCTGACCGCTAAAACACACGCACACACGTACATACCAGAAAATATAGGAAGTGAAAATCTGGAATAAATTTCAGACACGATTTAAGTGAAATCTGAAGTCTCTTACCTAGACTCATTGTTTAGTGTCTTTAAGACACGAAGGCCCAGCGCGAATCCCATACCCATATGGACGCGAATATATTTTACGGATAAGTCTAAAATCGTGATAATTTGTAAACGGGGTTTTGTGAACTAGGTACATACGGTAATGTCTCCGTTAGTAGACCTTGAACATACACATATCTATCTTTATTATTATTGGATGAAGTATTCGTTGTTGCCATAGAAACAGTGCCCGAATTAATAAGTTGTAAAAGCAACTAAAATTAGGATGTAAAAACTAGTCAAATTTAATAAAAATACTATACACAGATCTGTTAGGCATTTTGCGTAGTACTCCCGCAATATTCTTTGACTCCCACTCCCTACCACGATTTGTTGAACCCCGTTTTCTCCCCGCATTTTCGTTTGAGAAATGTTTCAGGATAGCGTGTCCGCCCCCCTCCCCATTTCAAAGAAATATCGTATACTTGGCATTTATATTTTTCTTGAACAAACGTATCGGATAACTGATTTCTTCTCTCTCGATTTATATGCTGTGTTAAAAAGAATTATTTTATCTAGAGGGAGTGAGTGGAGGATCTGATATTTTTATTTTCACTTCGATTTGCTGATCTTAGTTTAAAGAAACAATTACAATGATTCGTGTTGTGTGTGTTTTGTATCAAAATTTAGTGCTGAAAATGCTACATCCAAGCGTTTACAAGGGCCGGAAATCAAAACCCACTGGAGGGTGGTTCTCACAGCGCCGCTTCCCCCACCCCCAGACACCCAGCTGATTTTGCTTTACTTTAGGTCTGCATACCAAGAAAACTGGAAATTGAGAAGTAAGTATACGCTATATATATATATATCTTTTATCCGACAGAATATGATAATTGTAATGACATTTATTAGTTGAGAACCTATTTTTGCCCGGCGCCGGTGTGTGCGACTGCTAAACGAATGGCCTAAATCGTAAATGTGAATAAAGGAACAAACTCCGTGCGGGGATCGAACCCGCGTCCATCCTGGAAGCTACCTTATACACAGGTACTGCCCTACCAACTGAGCTAACGAAGGTCTCATGGTAGGCAGGAATCTTTTAATCCTACACGTTGTGGCTTCTCTACTCTCACGTTCGTATTTTAGGCACGAATATATTGTGGCTCTTGAAATCAAATGATGGATAATTTTATATCCGACAGAAATAAATGTCATTATAATTATCATATTTGTCTTTGCCCACATGTACGCGACAAAGCCCCCACTTTGAACTCTGCCGTGTGTCACATTCCGCCCTCATGAGGAGGCGAATGCAAAATAGAGGAAGTGAAAATCTAGAATGAATATTCCGTCTTTTACCTTTACTCTGCCAATTATCACTGCCAACCAAGTTGGGAGAGGTATATGTATTCGGTCGCGTCTTTCCGTCAGTCTGTCTAAAAGTACTCAATGGATCTTGTGGAACGTTGGGCAATGGGGTAAGGAAGAAGTGGTTACATTTTGGGGCGGATCCAGGAATTCTTTTCTGATTGAGAAATATTTTTCCGTTTTCTTCTTTTTTTTTTCTTTCTTTCTTTCGTACATTTATGTATACGTTCATGTCTGTCCACACGTTATCTCCAAAATTTCTCAGTGAATTCCAATGAAATTTGGGGAAGGATGGACAATAGTCTACGGAAAAAGTGATTGAAATTTGGATGGATCCGTCCCAAAATTCAAACTCCCCTCCGTCGTAGTTATGCACTTCTGGGGGGGGGGACCCAAGCTTTTATCAAATCTTTTGCAATTACTCTTTTATTCTAACAATTATAGGTGAAATATTCGACAATGTTCTACAACTGTGCATGCAGAGTATGTTTTAGTATGGGTTAGCTTTTTCCCTTTGGGCAAGCTGTCCGATAGTTTACAGTGTGCTGCTAAATGTTATTCCATTCATCTCTGACTGCTTCCAACAGCTGGTCAGTGTTCCCAAATTTTATCCCAACCTGTTTGGCCTTAATATACGCCCATATGTTCTCTATCTTTTATATGATGGAAAGCGCTTGGCTCATTTGTTTTTCTTCCCAGGAGTGCATGTCTACCAAACATAATATCGCTAAAAGTTAATGTCTGTCTATACACGATATCTCAAAGTTTTCAATGAATTTCTATGAAATTTTGTGGAAGGGTGGGCAAAGGACTGCGGAAGAAGTGATTAAATTTGGAGGCAGATCCATGCACAATTACTTCCCATGACAATTGTATTGGCAGATGTATGCGTTCTCTTAGTGCTTTCTAGTTGTTTCGTGTCTTTAAGACAACGAAGACCCAGCGCGAATCACACACCCACACAGACACGAATATATTTTTTCTGGCGAGTCTCTAATTGTGTACTTGTAATATTCAAAATTGAAAGAATGTCGTAAACAATTAACTGTCACTTAGAAATAAAAATCTTTTTACATAAAAATGAAACTTTGATATTATTAAAAAAAAAGTCCGTTTTAATAAAATTGTAGATTCATCATTTCTTTTTTTTAAAACTAAATTGTTTTAACTTTTTCTTCCCCGAAACTCAATGTAGAACAAATCTTCAAAATGTACACATTTCTACTTGTTTGTATGTACGACAGTTATGCTTTCTGTTTATTATACATTTCTTGTGTTATTGAGTTTTATTACACCTTTTAACCTTTTGATGTTTTACCACTTACAAAGTAGGTAAAGAAGGCAAGGAGTCACTATGCTTTAGTTCTGTGGACAGCAATTATCTTACAGCAATAAAACTTTAATTCTCCTCATGCCTTTCATTTATTCTCTTCTCCTTCCCCACCCATATTTGCACTGTAATGAACACAGGTAAGAATGGATGATGGTGCTTATGTTTGAATGGGAGCAAAAGGGACTCGAACGTCACTATAATTGCCATTCATTCATTACTTCTCCCTCACAAGTCTGTAGCCTAAAAATTAAGTTGTTGTTGTAGTAGTAGACCACAGGAATATAGACAGAGCAAAAGTAAATCAATAATAGTCTCATTTGCCTTTGCATATTATTATAGATACATTCCATAGGTAATGAATTACTTACAAAATTATACACTTTAATAGTAGAAATATATATGCAAGAGTAATGATATTTTAGTTGTCAACACCCATAGAATGTCCACGGGTCCAGCAAACAGTATGCAACTACAATGTAACAACTAGTGTGTGTGAGAGTGCACCGCGATTACTTGACAATTAATTGACATTCGCTAGATATATTAGGAAGCACACAAGGCAGTGCAGTGTCGAGTTTGAAGTTTTTGGATCAGCGGTTCTCGAGAAATCTAATAAAAAATAAAATAAATTACGGATTATAGATCATTCTTCGTCGTTTCTATAAATTATCTCCCTTGTCTTCCGCTCTTTACAATTATCTAAATTTAGATATAAAATATCTAAAATGGCAACACTGAAGAGAAGTAAGCAAAATACTTCGAAGCCGTAGTTTCGAACAACGGACGGTAAATCATTTTACATGACAATTATGGCAGGCTATTCCACACACCATAATGTCCGGCCACTTCCAAACCTGCATATTTTGAAACGGGGACTGTCCTAGTTACAATACAAGCCAATTTAAGGCTCGATTTGTAGTGTTTTCACTTTAGAGACTCGGGTGTATGTCTTGTTTAACGATCCTCACGTAACATTTTCTTTTGACCAACTGTTAAACACTAAACAGATGTCGGTCTGTATGAACTTTTATCTACGAGTGCAAATGATAGCGTTGGCACACATCGAGACGGCTTAGGATTCCAGGCCTTTTCCGTTTTATTGCCAGATTTTCTGGTGTAAAGTGGCATGCATCTTAACCAAACTGTACGCTGAGGCAGAACTAAACCCGTTTTAAATGGCAAATTATTTATACCTAATTAATCCCCGTAAAAGAATTCACGGATATACAGGTTTTCCCCTCTATCTAAAAGTAGAGCGTTCCTATAAAATCCTTTGGTAAGCCGAGATAGCGTAAAGCGAAGAAACAATTACCATTAAAATACGAGAAAATCTTTTTGAGCGACTCATACCCCCAAAATGGTGAGGATGGTAAGTCAGGCTGAAAAGGATTTGCTGTTGTTGATTGAGTATTTACAATAAAAGGAATTTTCGCAAAAATATGTTAAAATAATGTACGCCGTCCAATGAACAACGATTCTACGCGGCTGAACTATACAATTATTTATGTTAATCCAAATAATACCTGAAATAAAATGAAAATAAAATTCCTTTCATTGTAAATACTCAATCAACAACAAATCCTATTTTATTTTTATAAATCGCGTACAGACACATACGATCGTAAATAAAATGCTTTTTGTTCATCATAAATCTTGTACACGATTTGTTATAAGTACTAGATCTTATCGTAAATAAATATTTAATAAAGATTTACAATAGATGCTTTTGTTTTCATAAATTGTAAACATTAACATACCCCCATCGCAGTAATTTTAGGAAAGACAAGTTAACCGGTGTTTCTGGATAAACGTGACCAATCAACGTTCGGTAAAACCGACTTCGGCAAGATGATTTTCGGTAAGATGAATGCCACCCCTCAAAAAGGATATACAATTGACTATTAATTTTCTCGTGCCATTAATTTTGGACATACAATTATTTTTTCTTTTGCTCACAATTATTTAAAATCAAATATTTGAAATTTCTGTTTATATATTTACTAATCTCATACCTATAGCTACCTCTGTTTTGCAGGAAATCTCTACTACTCAATTATTTTGGTAGATATTTTCAATAAATTAAGAAAGATTAGACCGTGCCAATAATTTCAGTCATAACTGTACATGTCTTCTTATTTCATATGTTTATATAAAATTCTTTAAGGGGTCAAAAGTTAAGGGAAACCGTATCCTCCTTTCCGGGATCAAAAGTGAAGGAGACTTTTCTTTTACTCAAATATTTAACCCGGCGTAGACGAGTACTTCAGCTAGTTTTACAATATTTTCTTTATAAAAACAAGTCCTAAATATGTTGATTTACAAGACTTCTTTTTGGTTTCTCTGTCTGTATCCATGGACTCCTCCACTTAAAGGCAACAAGTTAGGTCATACAGTTCTCCAAGCCACCATTTTAAACAATCGACTCTTCTACTGAAACGAGTTTTTTTTAAAAGTTTCTTTGATGAAATATAAAGCAAAATTTAAAAGGTCATCTAATAGAATACAAATACAGGTAGTCCCTGCTATTCGAAAGTTTACTTTACGCCACTTTTTCGCTTTTGTTTTGCATCGATTGATTATAGAGGCAGCGCACACCCCCTTCCTATCTCTTCTACACTTCAGTCTCCTGCACCTCCGATGACTCAGCCTGACTTACCATGTTTGGGGTTTGGGACGCTCAAAAAGATTTTCTCTTAAATTAATGGTAATTGTTTCTTCGCTTTACGCCATCCTGGCTTACCAAAGGATTTTATAGGAACGCTCTACTTTTAGATAACGGGGGAAATCTGTATATCCGTGAATTCTTCTTTTTTCTTTTTCTTTTTAACGGGGATTAACTAGTGTATAAATAATGTGCCATTTAAAACGGGTTTAGTTCTGCCTTATCGTACAGTTTGGTTAAGATGCCACCTTACACCAAAAGATCTGGCAATAAAACCGAAAAGGCCTGGAATCCTAAGCCGTCTTGATGTTTGCCAACACTATCATTTGCACTTGTCAGTCTCTATGAACTTTTATCTACATCTGTTTAGTGTTTAATAGTTGGTCAAAAGAAAATGTTACGTGAAGATCGTTAAACTTAAGACGTACATCCGACTCTCTAAAGTGAAAACACTACAAATCGAGGCTTAAATTGGCTTTGATTGTAACTAGGACTGTCCTCGTTTCAAAGTTTGGAAGTGGCCGGACTTTATGGTGTGTGGAGTAGCCTGCCATAATTGCCATGTGAAATAATTTTCCGTCCGTGGCTTCGAGGTATTTCGCTTACTTCTCTTCAGTGTTGCCATTTTAGATATGTTATATCTAAATTTAGATAATTGTAAAAATCGAAAGACAAGGGAGATAATTTATAGAAACGACGAAGAATGATCTATAATCCGTAATTTATTTTATTGTTATTAGATTTCTCGAGAACCGCTGAAAAAAAACTTCAAACTCGACACTGCACTGCCTTGTGTGCTTCCTAATATATCTAGCGAATGTCAATTAATTGTCAAGTAATCGCGGTGCACTCTCACACACACTAGTTGTTACATTATAGTTGCATACTACAATGGCAGTTGTCAATTAATCGCGGTGCACACGAACCAGGCCTCCTTTTTTTTAGCTATAACTTCTAATCTTTTTCGATAACCTGTTACCAGATTAGAACAAACATCTGCAGGGATATTTTGCGACTCTTCATAATCTTCAAGTTGTTGCAGGTTTGTTGTTTTCAATTCATTCCATAAGTTCTCAATTGAATTCAGGCCAGAACTTTTATTTTCTTATCCTGAAGATATTTCTGGACAAATTTAGATATGTTTCGGATCAATGTCATGCATAAAGCTTTAGTTTCAGATTTCTAACCGACACTTTCAAGTTGACATCCAATATTTCACAATAATCCTCTTTTTTCATAATACTATTAGAATTAAAAGGAAATATAGTATCTAATATTGATATATAAATGTGCGAAGGAACAATGAGTGCAAATTAACTAGTATTAAAAGTAGGCACAATAATACTGCAGCAGCGAGTTACCATGAGGAAGGAAGCACCAGCCAGGCGAAGCTGGAAAGACTCCTTTGTTTGAAAGCGGATTGACGTCAGATGTCATTTTGAAGAGTACTGAAGGCGGCCATTTTAAAAGGGTAATAAAGCACGTGTGTGAGAGACACGATAAATGGAAATCTGATCAAACAAAGTGAACGAATGCAGAATTACAATTTAACAGGACATTTAATAAAACATAAACGGAAAAAGGTACATATTGCATGTAGTAAAAAAAAAGGCAAAAACATAAATTGTTTTAGTAGATCGATCGCATGCTTTATAAGGGAGTTAGGAAAGAAAGTTATTGCTGTAATATTATATATGTGTGTGGATATGTATGTTAAATCAATAAACATGACGAAGCAAGCTCCCGGCAGCCCCCATTCCGTTTCCGCTCCCAGAAAATGCGGGCCGGAAGTGCGAACGGGGAAGGCTCAGTCCTTACCAGGCGAACAGCCCCGCAACATGTGTTTTATTGTTCCGTCTTTTCTTAACACGCTTAAACACGGTTACGAATTAAACGCATAATCTCACACAGCCATAGAACAGAAAGACTAACAAAGCGAATAGAGGCACTAAACACAACAAGAACGTTACAATTGCCACTACCTTTTGTTACCACAATTGTCGTCTTAATTCGGGTCGATTGTAGTTTAATCGAAATATAAGCTGATAGTTTCACCGTGGTATATTGCCATCAAAACGAGGAATCCGTGAAGGTAAAAGAAATGACAGGAATTACTATGCTTCAGTCAGAATGTAATTTAAGGCTAAAAAAAACAAACTTAATTAAAAGCAAAATAGATGTATTCTTAGCGAAAAGCAACCATGGTGGTTCCTTTAGATAGAGAGAAGCAGTACTGAAGAGGTAGCAGTAATTTCGTCTAGAAAGGAATATGGGGTTACTCGTAGAATCGCATCTAAATGGTGAAAGCAAATAAGTAGGTAGATTAAAAGGGATTTTACGCGCGTAAGTGACACACGGACCCTAACCCTAACCCTTAAAGCGGTGTTGAAAGTGAGGCTGTATTTATAGAAGAAACAAGGGGAGTGACGTCAGTAGGAGCTAGAGGCTTACGACTCTTTCGTATTTCTAGAGGTCCACTCAATAACATTAACTTTTACTAAACAACCTGTTCCTTTTGTAAAGAAAAATCCCTAAAGCATGATACTCCCCTCTCCATGTTTTGTTGTAGGGACGGTGTTCTCTGGATTGAAAGCCTCACCGTGACGTCTCCAAACAGATTCCTTGTCATTATGCCTCAAAAGTTCTAGTTTTCTCATCTGCCCATAGTATATTCTCCCAGAATGAGACAGGCTCATCAATTTGTTCATTTGCAAATGCTAGACGAGCTTTCAAATGACTAGCTTTTTAAAAAAGGGGGTCTTACGGGCTTTAAGGGCTCGTAGGCTTGCTCTGTGCAAAGCTCTAGTAATAGTATTTCTTGTTACTTTCAGTCCAGTGGCTTCCAAATTATTCCTAAGATCCCTAGTAGTTATATTTGGGGTATTTTCCACAGTTCTTAGAAGGTTACGTTCTGATCTGACCGACAGTTTCTTCTTCCTACCACGTCCAGGTTTATTTGCAACAGTCTTCTCTCTCTTGAACTTTAGAATGATGTTTCGAACAGTTGATTTGGGGGATAGTAAATCGTTTAGAAATGACCTCGTATCTACTGCCCCAATAATCTTGGTTCTAATTTCTGAAATATGTTCAGATGTCTTCACCATTATCCAAATATGTGGAGCTC
>VCCN01000783.1:190905-201042 GCA_006491835.1 Architeuthis dux | reverse complement strand
ATTTTTATCGGCTAAATTGGGAAAAAATCAGCCAGGTCTAGTCGAAAAATGGCTAACTTGGCAACCCTGTCTCCAAACTAAAACTTTTAGGAGTGGAAGTAAAAACCTTAACAAATAAATAAATAGGAAGTTAAGGAAAGAAATGTTGTTATCTACTGATAGCAGTGAGAAGCAATATAATATACCCTGATAGGAGCACTTAGATGTGCACAAAAATAGTTTTTGGAAGAATTTCGCATTTTTTCCCCCTCTTCTCCAAAGAAAGCACCCATTTTGTTAGTGAAGAGTTTTAATGGATCGGTTCACGCGAATCAGTCGCCAAGCTCCCAGTTTCTCAAGAGTCGCATTGTTTAGTTATGAAATAACAGACGATAAAATAAACAAGATGGATATGTGCAACTTGTCACGAATGTTTTTGAGTGGTCTACGAAAATAATCTCTGTACTAGCTTACCCTTGCTGGCAAAAAATGACAAAAGTACTTAACCCATAAGAACCCACTGTGAGACCGGTGTCACATACAATTTAATTGATATGGACTGTCTCCTATGAAATATTATATTTTTATCCTTGATTTTTAACTCATGAAGTGTACTAAGTGACATCTAATGAACATCCTGGTGCAGTCACGTGACGCTGTGTCAATTTGCCTACCCAGAGTAGAAATAGGTCTGGGTTTTAAATAATTTTGCAATTGTATTGTACTTGAAAAAAATAACCCAAAACATTATGCTCTGTATTTTCTTTGTTCAACCACGCATTTGCAAAACAAATGAATAAGGGAAACTACTCTACAATTAGCATTTAATAGTTATCTCCTTTGACAAATGTTACAGACATAACATGTAGACCTACACTTGGCGTATTTTATAAGTAGATTATTTTGCCATTAGAAGATTCGAAAAAATGATTCGTCAATGCTGAGGAGTTAGAAAAAATGCTTGCCAAGATGGCGTTCGCTGTTTTTCTAACTTTAGTCGAAATTGTTAGAAAGGAATGCAAGGTTTAATAAAAGTGAAAACGTCCACTGATGGAGTTTGGATCGGATCGATGTCTCATTAGATAATTACTCCTCTTAGTCTGATTCAGATCTACAATATTGGGGCACCCAGTGGGGTTCGAACTCGCTAAGTCCATGAAAATGTTTGTAAATCTTTGATTTGTTTTCAACCATTACGAATAGAAACTATTTTGAGTCTCTTCTCGAAATTTAATCCGGTTGAAAAAAACATGAAGACATTTCACTTCTACCTGTGACGTCATCCTACTATAATTCACGAAATGTCTGTCTGTATGTGACAGCGTAACTCAGGAGCCACAAAATATATCCCCATGAAATTTTCTGTGTTTACTAATAGGACCCTGGAGCATGCTTTTAGTGTATTAGTTTTTGACCTCCGAATAAGTGTAGGTTCTACATTCGCGTTCACCCCGATAATAATGATCTGATTTCCAACCACCCACCCACCCATCTATCTATTTAATACTATAAGTCTGATTCTCTTTATCTATGTGACCAAAGTAGACGAAACGTTGCATTGTAGCTTGAGGTATTGGGGGAAGGCACCCCCCCCAAAAAAAAAATAAAGGATTCAATCTCTTATTGGGGGCCAAAAGCCCCATTAGGCCTTTTCGGGGGTGGGGGTTCAGCTAGTTTAATTCCCGAGATGACCAATGGTCAAATTCTTTGAAATAATGACCAGTTCTTGACATCAAAAGTTTTGAATGTCATTCTAATCGTTACTTGATTTACTTGGTTTGTTTATTTCTCGTCGTGCAGAATCCTGACGATGCGAAAATATCCTTTTTATCTCATAGTTTATATGACGTTGCGAACCTTGTGTCAGTATTAGTCAAACAAAATACTATTCGACTGATTGTTCCCCACCCAGGGGCGGACTGACAGTGATCTGGGCATCTGCCCCCTCCCATTAACCCATCCCACCCTACCATCTATTCCATTCTATTTGGATCTCTTGGAAAATTTGTCTTATTTTTTCTGATCCGGAAAATTGAAACTTGAGTCGGCAATTGTTGAGAAAATTGACAATATCTCCCATCGTGCAGTCATCCGTTACATGAAGGGCTTATTACCCAAGGAGATCTAAGGACATGGTGGCGACACTAAAGATGGATGCCCTTCCTACAGCCCTTGATACCGAGTTAGCGGATGAGTGCGCAACAATTGCTGATTCAAGTTTCTGAAACATAAAAATGTTCTGTGTAATCATTGAAAGTGGTGTACTGTATGTGAATTTAGTTGGAACTGTGTAACTCATGTCCTTGTACCTGAGGCCACGAACTTAATCAATCACACCTCGTAAATTGAACTTTTATTTAACGCAAAGACAGTTTCAAGACCTGAATACACTTTTTAAAGTGCGGCTTTCTGAAGTTCATTTTTTTTTGGTTCAGACTAGAATTTAACATTGTTTATTATTTATTTTGTATGGAATCGGCGCCCCGATTTCAAACTCCAGTCGGGCTGATTATGTTCACTTCGCACTAATGCCCTTGGGAAAGGCATGAATCCATCTCTCCCCAGCGAAGGTTAGCATATCAGGGCAGATTGGGCTCTCTAGCCTTGGGAATGCAACCAGTCAAGCAAAAGGACAAGTCCGATTCCAAACCATGGAGTGGGACCCCCTTAAAGCGGTTCGACGCCCTTCCGACGAGCTGATGGCAGGCGTATCGCTCTCTGCTTTCCTCTGGACTATATCAGCGAGGCCGAGAGGGGGATTCTGGCGACTGGGCATCCCAGAATCTCCATACGCTTCGCCCTGGTTAGGGACACTCCAGACTCGTTCCATTGTCTGTAGAGACAGAACGAAGGCCATTCATTTTGTATGTTGCCTGCAATAGTCTTTCGAAGTCGCTTACTACTGTATATTTCTCATCTCCTCCGGTGGCTTTTTTTGTTTTTTGTCAAGATGTGAAAGAAAAATCACCAGTCAACTTTGAATTACTGTCACGTGTGCAACACTTATTCTTAGGACTTTCAAAAGGAAACCATTGGAAGATTGTGTAAACATAAACGTTCAAAAACATCTTCTTTCAACCTTATTCGCTAATCCAGGCAGTGTTGCAACTCAAAAACATTTTTTCGCGTTAAATCAACCTCGAAAAAGTGTAACCCCCACCCCCGCCAAAATTCACTAAAAACATTGTTAGCAATTTTATAACCATTTAAATGTCTAAAACTAGTTAGATTTGCGCTGCCAAAACAAGAAACGCGCTAAATTGGCAACATTGGGTCCTGGTCAAGTTTTCAGTTGGGATTCATGGGTGAAGCATCTGGAAGCTGGCGCTTTTTAGAAATTATGAAGGGTCTAGAATTGAAATTGTGTGCCCATGTTTAGGTGGTTTGGAAATGGCCAGAGCATGAAGATATTATTAGTGTGATCGGACCTCCCGCAACTTGTGCCAGAAGTGGATAAGTACAGTTAAAAGACACTAAACAGTAAATAAGTAGTTATAAGTTATTAGGTTTAGTCTGAAATAGTTTTAAATTGCAACAGAAACATGAAAAATAATAAAAACATGAAAATAAAACTTTATTCATGACATAACATGAGGGGGAAAAAAGTGAAAATGTAGTCTTAGTTTGTGCCGCTCAATTTAAGAGACTCTTGAAGATAATGGGATTTTTAAATTGTATAAAAATTTTAAAAAAACAACTTTATTACTTAAATCTGTGTCTCGCCAAATTCATTTCCTCTCACGTTATCAAACAAACATGACATCATCAATTTTGTCTTTTGACCTTCAACTGAAGAGGGGTTGGCGAGCCATAGAATACATGTTCTTGCATGAACCCGATCGAAAAGTCACGTGTTCCGATGTAGACAACCCAGTGTTTCCAAATTAACCATTTTTCGGCTAGATCTGGCTAATTTCTTTCAAATTCATCCGATAAAAATCTACGATAGCCGAAAATCTGGTCAATTTAAATAAAATAATTAGTAAGTTTAATAAAAGTAAACTTTATTTTCATTAATAATTTGTTCTGGAGTTTTAGTTATCTTATTTGATAAGTGGATTTTAAATGAGTTTATAAGCATTTTTAACAATAAAGTTAGCTGGAAATTAACACTTTAGCCGATTGTTAGCCATCACTGGTTACAAAAGGTGTCACGATTTTAAAAATTTGTTTTATATTTACTTATTTCTTCCTGTCGGACTAGCCTCCCACTCCTGCACGAATTACGAGGGTAGATCTTGAAGAAGTTGGGTGTCTGGATCCCCCACACACACACACACCCTACCCAGGCTCCACGGCTGTGGTCAGCCACACCAAATTTTAAAATGTCTCCACGCGTTACAGCTTTTTGTGTTCCCCAAGTCTTATTTTTAGGGAGTGGTTGGTCTCTACTCTTTGCCACAACTGCATAGAATATTATACACACGGTTCTTGGTCATGTTTTCTTAGAGTGTGGGTTTTATTTTGAAGTATCTTCGTAGCATGGAACTGCTTTTGAATATTGACCTGATGTTTGAACTAATCGTAAACAAATTAAACAAGTCTTTAGTAAAATTTCTTGGCTTCGCGAATAATTCGAATATATTTAGACAATTTTCCCTCCGATGATATTTTTAAAAAATTAATACGGCCTGAAAAGAGTTAATATTTAACACCACCATAGCTTCAAAAAAACGTCGACAAAATATTTAAAAAAAACAAAACTTTTTATACGTAAAACTAAAAAGCACTCAGAGAGCGCATACCTCTGCCAACGCCATTGTCACTAAAACTGAATGAAAATCAGTTCATATATAGCTACAATTCGGGGGTGCGGGCGTAACTGTAAAAGAAATCCTGGATCTGCTCCAAATTTTAATAAAATCTTCCTTAGCCCATGGCCCACCCTTCCACAAAATGTCTTTGAAACTCAGAACCTTTGGAGATATTGTGTGGATAGACCTAGAGGTACGATACAGGAGAAGTAACTGTAAAAGAATTCCTGGATCCTTCCCAAAATCCAATCACTTCTCCCTTAGCCCATTGCGCACGTTTCTACAAAATGTCATTAAGATTAATTGACAACTTTTTTGAGATCTTGTGTGGACAGACCCAGATACGAGTGAATACATATAGTTCTTCCAAATTCGTTGAGGTAAATTATGCTTTTATCTAAATCCACAAGTATCTCCTCCACACGTAGTGTAATCACCAGAAGGTGTTGTCTAGACATTTCGGTGACAAATAGTTGACTAGTATAGTATTTTTTTTTCTAACTAGTCGCCGGCATTCAATCATATCCCAAGGTTGAAGAAGTGGGAGGAATATAAGCATAGCTTTTATCATGATTAATAGAGAGTTACGCAAGAACCTGTGTGTGTGTGTGTGTGTGTGTATGTGTATGTGTGTGTGTGTGTGTATGTGTGTGTGTGCGTGTATAATGTCATGTGACAAGGGCGATATCATCGGGTCAGGTATTTCAGTTATCTCTACTCAAATGTTGCTTGTCTACCCAGAATGCATCATTGTTCAATACTTGAATTACTTTTCTGGCTTCGGGTTTCATTTTTTCTTTGTTTTATTTCTTGATTCAGGTTTTCGTTAAAATGTTGTTTTTTTTTTTGTTTTTTTTTGTTTATTTTCCTCTCCAGAGTTACTCTAGAAAAGCGATCAAAAGTAAATTCTGGCGAATTCTGTCTTTTTAAAAAAACATTTTTTTAAAGACTTCAATATAACCAAACTGCATTTTTTTCTCTCTCCCTAATTAAATGGTTGCAAACACTTGAAGAGCAAGGCGGGAAGAAATAATTGACACTGTAGTTACCGTTTTTTCTTTCTTTTATCTTCATGAACAAATATGTCACTTCTTCTTCCTCTGACTTACTTTTTTCCAGTTTTTTCACCTCTCCCAACAAGTTGGAGGGGTATATGTATTCACTCGTGTCCGTCGTTCTGTCCATCCTTCCGTCTGTCCACCCGTCTGTCTCTCAACACAATATCTCCAGAAGTCCTCCATGTATTTCAATGAAATTTCGTGTAAGGGTGGTGGAGGGCGACGGAAGAAGTGATTAAATTTGGGGGCCGATCCAGGAATTTGTTTTTGATAGATATTTTTTATTATTCAGCATGAAAAGAGGTTAAAAACGAACGGCAAACTAAATTTAAAATTCAAGAGAAGTAACCCAATGTGTATATTGCGAGAATTGCGTTCTCTCCCCTGTTTTTTCATATTTTTTTTGTTCATTCAGTGTTTAGTTAGTTACAACGTTGGCAGAGGTATGCGCTCTCTAGGTGTTCTAGATATATATTTTTTCTGTGCCTCTCCGTTATCATCCTAATGTTCCACCGCCTTCAATCAATTTACCTCGAATACCTTGTATTTAAAGTTTCAAATTTTTTTCAACTTTTATTACAACGTTTTTGATAATTCCTTCACTTATTTAGCAATGTAAGACGATGGATATAAGTTGTTGTTAGGTACCAGTAAATAAGGTTAATTTTAACAGCTACGCTGAGAACAGCGTTGCTAACTTTATTTTCAGTTTACATCTAAAATGAAAATGTAGTAAAAAAAACCCATCTACATATATATATAAAATCTAGGAAATATATTAAATATAATTAATAAATTGAATGTGACTTTAATCATCAACCTTTTATTTTTATCAAAAATATTATTTTATTACTATAAATTAAATTTAATAAATTACTTATTTTATTAAAAATCATCTAAATAGCAATTTATTTTATTAGATGAAGTATTGTAAATCCTTATTTTTTTGCTACTAAAAAGTAACAAACATTGACATGAAGGTAAATAATAGCAAAACATTAATAATGATCTGAATAGCAATTTCTGACATCTAGACGCAACCAAAAACATCTAGATTTAGATGAAAAACATCTAGATTGGCAACACTGCTGAGACTGTCTCTAATCTACCAAACGGACACACAGTCAAGCAGGAGTGTCATGAGTGAAAACAGAGAACCAACAAATATCTTCATTTCTTACATTCCTGTCATTTCTCAACTGGGCCATCGTTTATCAACAAAGAACAAAAAGCAAACAAATTCAAGGTTGTTGCTCTCCCCAAATGCTTGATAGTTTGGAGTCTATAAAATGAAAAAAACACCGAAGCTAATTATTTTAGTATTTATTTTTATTATTAGATTAAGTATTGTAAACCATTTGTATTAATTTTGAGTAATATTTATTTTCATCTTAATTTACCTCTACCAACGAAGTTTAGAGAGGTATATGTATTCGGTCGTGTCCATCTTTCCGTCTGTCTGTCTGTCCACACGATATCTCCAAAAGTACGATGACATTTCGTGGCAGAGTGGGTAATGATGTAATGAATAAATGGCTAAATTTTGGTGTGGATCCAGGAATATCTTTTGGATTGAGATATTGTTTACTTGTTCATACATTTATGTGGATGTAAGGTAATCAGACAGAATGGTAGAGGTAATTTGACAATGTGGATATGAAAGATTGAGAAAAGCGTGTTGCGTCTCAAACATTATCGTAAAGATAAGCTTTGATGCATTTCGCCGAGTTTCATTCGGCATCTTCAGAAGTTCTTTTGCAAAGCAGAAAAGTCGTGTGTGTGTGTGTGAAATGTGTACTCTACGTAGTTGTGATAAAAACAATTAATAACCAAGATGAAGGTAAAAAGTAGTCATAATTAATACACCGAAGTCAATGGTCTTAGATATGACAGATAATGAAATATTTGTTGAAAGCCGAACCTTCAACCAGTTTGTAAATATTAACATTAGGATATTCTGTTACCCAGATATATAAGTGTATGTATATCTGTATGTATGTTCCAAGCTGGAGGCTAGTTTTGCAACTAGGAAACTGAAATGTTGTATAGGATACATGTTTTCAAGGCAAAGTTCATAGGCTATGTTACTCTTTCAGAATATGCATGTGAGCGGTCAAAATGTTTGTTTGTTCTTCAAACTTTACTGGATTGTCACTTAGTGATTTTTTTTGGGGGGTCTCTAAGGAAAGTTACTGAAGTAACACTTAGTTAATATTTTGAGTCTAAGAGATGCTACGCTACTACTTACTCTAACGTGTACTAAGTTAATAGGTGAATTTGTAGGTTAGACTATTATAACACACACCTAGAATCAGTGTAGTATATGCTTGATCCCCGGCCCTTCTGAGCTGGAATCAGTTACGATTTCTGACCGAGAAACCTACATAATAATATTAACCGAGAAGGAATTTGGAAAAGCGACGGAGAAGAGGTGGGGGAAACAGGATGTAAAGGAGGTAGGAGATAAGAAAGGTAGAAAAAAACGAAAGAAAAACCAGACGAAAAGATAAAATACTAAAATCCGTATATAATAATGTTGCATCTTTATAAAAGAGCTTCAGTTTCCTTGGAAGGACTGATTTTCGTCAAATAAAGAAAATCTAGATTTTGGAAGGCAACTTTGGATTTTACTAGAGTTTAGTCCTTCCACAAAGTTATTTCTTTTGACGCCTATCAGTTTTGAATAAAACACTGAATCATTTTTCTCGTATTTTTCCTAAGCATCGCCCAAAAATTATCTTCTAACCTGATTCGTTTCCAAGTCCTTCAAAATGCTGGATGTCTTGTTTAGTTTCCAGATTTTAGAAAATCTGGACAAGGAATATCTGCCAAGATTCTAAATTGATGAAACCCGTTTCACATCATTTTCTTTTTGGTTTCAATCAAATAGAAAATTGATATTCCAGCTGCGTCTGGGGAACTTCAGTAGTTCCTTTCAGACTGGGGAAGCCTAATTGGAAATGTTTTTTAAGCAGAAATAGTCAACGCGGCAATCATTTTCATTTCTTTACTTCTTTTGAGGTTCCTTCAGTTTTTAAGTGGTTATGTATCTGTCATGTGTACAGACCGCACCAATGGAGCTAGAGAGCTGGAAATTTAAACATTTACTCCTTATGTCTAGAAATTTCTTTTTTTGTGGGGGGGGGGGTCAAAATACAAAGGTTTTTATTTCAGGTGTTCGATTTACAATGTAAGTTTATGCTAGATTGGTTCCTTAGTTCGTATCCGATTGCATTCACGCTTTTTTTTTGTTGAAAATTCAGACTTTTTAGTGATGCAACAAAAAGGCGAGAGAAGTAACTTATTTATTGATCACCATGCTGCCAAAAGACGTTGGTCACGTGACGGTTTCTATTGAGTGACTAACCAGTCATGTTGTAAAGGTGTTCTTTGAAGAATAAAAGGCAGTTTCAATGTTTTGTTATCATCAATTGTCTTTGTCACCATAAACTAATCCTTTTCTATCCGACGCAAAATGGAGAACAAGGCACGAATTAAGAAAACTCTTTTGTTCTTTTGTGCTTGTTATATTCCACCTTTTAAAACTTTGCAAACAGATCCAATATTTCGAATTTTTTTAGACTTAAAAAACTTAATGATGATAGTGTGGTATGTGCGTTCGCTCTCACCTCTATATTTATTATAATGACCCATTTGACAACGGAGATAAGTATTGAATGCTAATTAGAATAGTCTCCCTTATTTATTTATTTATTTGCAGAATAAAACGAGAATAGATTAAAACCGGTGTATTTCGAAAAAACGTTCCTGAAAAAGGAGGACTTCTCACGCCGTAAAAAAGAAAATGTGATCCAGATTGAAAATGCAATGTTTTGTTCCAGTTACTTTTATATCTTAATTAAAAAAGAAAACTCCGACTGCTATGACAAGCCTCTTTTTCTCCGTACCCTCATCTCTGTGTCTACCTGTCTTTTATAGAGAGGAGGAATAGCTCCACCAGTATATTTAGCTGACCGCCACTATTATAGTTCGATCTTCGCCAAACCCTCCACATTTATAAGCTAAGCTTAATCAATATCTCTAATGACTCTCACTAGCCGGCTCTTGTGGATGAATGGTCAAAGCAGCTGGGCGTAAACCAGGACGACCCATCTGCATAAGTAATAAAGAGATGAAACGGAAGTATTATAAGAAACAGCGACAAGTTTCTTCATATAAAAGCTATATTCGCTAACTTGAACAGTAATAACGGCAATGTTTGATAATCTTTGTGGAATTCCCAAATACAGTGCCATCGGTTATTACGATCAGTCGCACAATTCTGTAAGAAGCGATTCAAACGCATTTAATCATCGCTAATTTGCTTCGTTTATTATGACCAATGC
>VCCN01000783.1:177463-190290 GCA_006491835.1 Architeuthis dux | reverse complement strand
AGGACATCCTAGGGAACATTTTGGTGCCCTAAATGTAGAATCGTGGGGTGGGGGGCACGGTAGGCCCTGCTGGGCCCCCGGCCTATATATTTTTAGTTCTCTAAGCAACTCTTTCAAATATTTTGGGCTCATGACTCCAGTTAAATATGAAATAACCGAACTCTCAAAAATATACTGTGTTATGTTGTGGTTTACTAAGTTTCCTCCCTTGCAATGGTTACTGCTTCGAACAAGAGTTTTCTATAAATAAATTTTCATAGAAAAACTAATTGCCTTGTTCGATTAATCTGACCAGCCGGTTATTGGTGCCAAATTGTTTTTCCTATTAACCGGAATCCACTGTCTATAAATATTCTGATTGACATTCGGCACGAATTAAGATTCGCTCAAAACAAGATTTCCTGCCAGAAAAGCACAATTGGGATTTGCATTAAATTTATGTTAACTGAGACAATTAACTGAGTTCAAGTCCCACTGTCAGTCTATTTTGCCTCCATTATGCATGAAGCATCCGAAGAACTACAAAACATGTTAACTGATCTAAACAGGGATAGTAAAAAAAAGTATTCTCAAAGATGAACAGAACAAAGACACAAAACGTTAACGATAAAGTACCCAAAAAGGTCATAAAGATGATCTAGAAGTGGTCGATTAATACATCTACCTAGGATAGGTAATAAAGCTATGGCTGCGAAATAAAACGACGCATAACGATAGGTTGGAAAGCATTTGGTATGAACAGAGACATACTGAAGCGCACCTTGCCAATGTGCTTAAAGCATAAAGTATATAACGGTTGCATAATACCAGCCATGACATACGGATGCGAAACATGGAAATTAACAAAACGAGCTGAAAACCAACTTAGAATAGCACAGAGATCCATGGAAAGAGCAATGATAGGGATAACTCTAAGAGATAGAAAAAGATCAACCTGGATCAGGGAGAAGACCAGAGTGAAAGATATTATACAAATAATTAAGCAGCAAAAATGGAGATGGGCTGGAACAAATGACAATAGCTGGGGGGGGGAAGACAAACAGATTGGTGCCCATTGGACAGTAAACGCAGTAGGACAATACAAGATGGTGGGACAAGATAGGAAAGTTTGCCGGTAAGACGTGGCAGAGGTTAGCACAATCTAGGTCGTCATGGAAGGAGATGGGAAAGGCCTTTGTCCAGCAGTGGACTTATAACGGCTGATGATGTGCATGACTAGGAGCGTCATCGAACCGCAAAAGAGCAGCATTTTTATTGCATGAAATAAAATCCTCTTTTGGTCTTGGAGACTTCATAGGTCAATGAAATCAGTCAGACCTGATAAAAATGATTGTAATTGGCATGTGTGTGTGTGTGTGTGTGTGTGTGTGTGTGTGTGTGTGTGTAGTTTTCTTTGTGGGGTGCCGGGGACGCATACTACAACTTATTTAGATTTCAGAAGTTTATCATTGTTGCTTGTGTGATGTTTGTTCGGTTATTTGCACGTCTCGTATTTAAAACCTGACTATTTGCATTAAAAAAAATATTAAAATACGTTTAATTAAGGCTTAAAATGTCTAACGTAAGCATTAAATATTAATGTCAAAGGAAAATGGGCTCAAAGAATTTTAATGATTGAGGGAGAATCCAATAGTTCGGGGAGTGTATTTGCAAGATTCTATTTGTTTTTTTTTAACTATTAAAGGGGGGGAAATTATTTCACATTTATGTGAAATAAATTTTAAAACGAGGTTGCTTAACTCAAATTATCACTGAAACTCAAATTATCAAATAACAAAATCATTTTCAAATCTTCATGGCGTTAACACATGAACTAATTTATTGCCATTAGAAAAAAAATGTAAGATTGATTGAATTTGCATCCAAATCTTTATTCTGTAATAATTTTAAAACTTTGACGAGGCGCCATTTTTAAAGTGTGTCGGCTGATTTTCGTTAGTATTTCCTTCCTTATCCATTTGTGCCACATGTCGCTACTGACTGACTGGTTTCCTGCCAATCCTTTCTTTCTACTTTTTCCGCTCGCTCTTAAATAACTTCCTCAAATATTTGAATAAAATCGCTTGATATAGTTGGGAAAACTTGCATATTTGTTATCTTGAACTCACAACAATGAAATAGGAATTCATTACAAATATTCACACTACAATACAGACACTCCAATCTAAATGGATATTTGGAACTTGGAAAAAGTTCGCACATGAACGCAAAGGGCTAAAATATTCCATTTAATTTCAAGTGTAAGACAAAAATGTCTACAAAAATTTAGTGAATATTATTTCAAACCTGCATACGAAATCGGATACTTTGCCAAAATATTTAATGTTTATCCACCGCGAGAAAAAAAATTCCTGAAAAAAAAAATACCCTTTAAAAAGTGTTTCGCTCAGGGTTTAGGGTGGGTGGGTTAGAGTTTGAAATTAAAACAATAACAAGACTGGCTGCTGCAGGGGTTAAACTCAACTCCAACTTCTATTCCGACTGAAAATGATAAAATATACTTTTTGGTATAAATGTATTTATTAGAATAAAATAAGCCCGTGCCTATCTGTATGATACATTTTCGTTAATATCTAAGACTTGTCAATTTAGCTCAGTCAGTAAGACAGCATTCTGGCAATTTACACCCCTAATTTTGGCGAGGATTGTTCTTGTTATGGTAGGAAAACAAAGTTAACTCCAGACTTTGTACTGGAGTTTGACAATTTCATTTCTTTCATCAGTTTTTTTCCTGTTAAGCATTACACATTCCCTAATGTGATACTATCAATAACGAGATTTTACAAGCCGGCGATAGATTACATTGATATTATCAGTAGCGGGATTTTAGAAGTAGGTAAGATATACCCCGGATTTAAAATACGTGGCGTCTACCTAAGAATCTACAAATTGATAAAATATACAGTGGATTCTACAAGCCAGCGAAATTCGCGGGCTGGTGAAATCTGTTTTAATTCAGACGAGAAAATTTGTTAGCTTGAAAAACTGTAAAATATACTTTATCAGAAAGCCAAGTACAGATGGCTGTTTACTTAAGAAAATCATGGTTACCATTTTCCGACATTGATTGATTTCGTGGGACTTATCAATGGGGCCTACCAAAACACTTTTCCGAGAAGGTTTTAGCAGTGTGAAAAGGGTCCCAGGCCAAACATGTTTGGATAGGTGTGTGAAGAGGAGTCATAATTGATTACTGTTATGGTCCATATTAATAAACCCTCTGAGGAACCGCCTTTTTTTTCACCTACGCAAAAAGGATGTGTGGCCAATTAGCGTCCACTGATTGGTCACTAGAAGAGACGTAAAGATATGTGGTCCCGCCTTGTTGGGGACATGGTGAGGAATAGATAATAGAAATAGGACTAATAGAACTGTTAGCACCCAGGGAATGGAGACGAATGCAGAGCTGTTAGAATAAATTCCAAATTTGGAAACCCTTAGGATCAGGGAGGGAGCTTGATTGATTGAGACCAATGGGTAATTAAACGTGACCCATACTACATCAACACCTATTCCGAAAAATGACCGATTCCAATAAAAGGAGTTGTTTTTTTTACTCTCAGGGTCAGAGGAAAATAGTCGCCTGACGACCGACAGACGATAGGCCGTGACGAGTTGACTCATTGAAACGAAGGACTGGCGTTGGGACCTAAGAGTGAAAGCTGAGAATACAACTTAAGAAAATTCAACAAACTACCCCGGAGAGAGTGATTAAGACAGAAACCACAGTTAGTTGCAGGCATGAAACGCTCGAGGCCCGGCATTGACTACACTCTGCGTCTCCTTCGCCGCTACAAACTCTTCCCTTCTGTCTCACGAGTCGACTGTTGACAGACCAATCGATTGACCCTAGAACGTATCACATTGCCTCTGGTTTTGGGAAGGGATGACTGACGACAATATAACCCTACAGAAATAAACAATTAGTTTGTATTCTAAACAAATGTTGTGGTTTCTGTTTGTAGATCCTGTTACTTTTTTTCTTTATGTTTACTTTTATTACCTCAACCCGGAGACGCTTCAACTGAAGCACCAGTACTTCGTCCTTGATCTTTTACACAATGTGTGGTGGGCGATGGCTGGTGTGGAGTGACCAATGGCGATCGGCCAGCGACGAGTGTGATACTAATACGTAAACGTCGTCATGTCTTTTTCAATTTTATAGAAACACTTTTTGACACATTAAAAAGCGGATAATTTATTTGTTTAAACGGAACATTTAAAGAAAATCGGTGTTTATGGTTTGAATGAATGTTACAGTAAGATTGTGAAACAAATGGTTTTGCGAAATTCCTAGTGATTTTGTGAAATCTCTGAATATTTCAGTAATTTCATGAAATCCCTAGTTTTACACTCAAGCTTGTGATGCTGACCATTACTACTGTAATGAGTTTGATCCTCACTGGACGGCCTACTACTGTGGACTTGTGTCAAACTAGGTTGTATATACACTGTAAATACTGAAACAGAATATACTTAATATTTACCAAGTTTAGCTTAGTTTGACACAAGACCACAGTATTGGGGCACCCAGTGAGGATCAAAGTCATTACCAATAGTAATGGTCAGCATCACAAGTTTGTTAACTATTACTGCACCGATTGTGAAACTAGGGATTTCATGAAATGACTTTTCACAAACTTACTGTAACATGTTCCTCCAAATGAAAGCAAATTCTTGATTCCCGTCAAGGGACGGAAAAGAAAATGTTCCCTGAATGATCTCAATGTGACGAGAGACAGATTGGGGGGGGGGCGATCTCGCCAAATAAGTAACCACTACCTTTCCTGATCCTCCCATTTGCAGCGAGTCTAATATCTTAATTAATAACTTTAACTTGGTGACATATCTACGAACCTAATGTGTCCAACTCCAATCGATTGAACTCCAGTTCTTTATTCGATATATGATTGGTTTATCATGTCTTTTAAAAAATATTTTTTAACTAGGACGATGCAAAGTTCTACAAATGTATTTCTGGAAGGCAGCGTCTAAAGCTTCTCGAATTAAAGGTTACACTTGTGTTAATGTCCGCGTGTGTTAACGGTGCGGACAATGGAATCGGTGACCAGAGTTCAAACTCCGGTCGAGGTTGTTTATGTTCACTTCGCACTAATGCGGCCACCCCCGGCTATGGGTAAAATAGCAGGGCAGATTGGACTCTCTAGCCTTGGAAAGGCAACCAGTCTAGGAGAAGGACAATTCTGATTCCAAACCAGGGAGTGGAGTCTCCTCAATGCGGTTAGACGCCCTTCTGGCAGATGCCAGACGTATCACTCAACGAGGCCGAGAGGGGGATTCTGACGACTGGGCACTCCAGGATCTCAATATGCTTCGCATGCGCCCTGGAGGGGGGCACTCCAGTCTCGTCCCATTGTCTGTAGAGACGAAACGGGGGCCACATTCAACCTCCGTGAAAAGATTCATGGATAAATTTGAATTTCTATGAGAAATAGTAGTCAAAAATTAATTATAATAATTTGTAGTACTTCATCTAACTAGAAAGCACTCGGAGAGCGCATACCTCTGCCAACGCCATTGTCAGGGGAAGTAATAATGCATAGAATCACCCAAAGATTTAATCACTTCTTCTGTGTAACCCATTGCCCACCCTTCCACTAAATTTCATTGAAATCCATTGAGTACATTCGGTGACTTGATTGATTTGTTTAGCGGCATATCAACCCTTGATGGGTCATTTAATGCCTAAATCAGTTTAAAATTCCAAAAGATAGTCTTGCGACTTTGGTGAAAGGTTATTATATATATATTTTTTTAAATTAGAGTCTTGCGACTTTTGTGAAAAAACAGGTGGCCCCTGTATACATGTACAAGTAAGAGAACAGAATAAAATGATTTATAAAAAAGGTAATGGCAAGCAATATTATTCAAAATGTATAAGGCAATAGAGTACAGTACTGTAAAAAGAACCAGAAAATACAATCGCATTTGCCTCTATCAGGGGGGGTAGGCCCCACTCAATATCGTAGGCCAATACTAACATCTCTTCTGGCATATACACATAAAAGAAGTAACCCTACTTTAGAATCCTCACCAACAGGAAAACAACAAAAATACATTGTTATGCGATAAATAAAACCCCATTCTGTTCTGTGTTCTCTCCTGCGTCCTCTTTGTATTTTGTTTTGAGATTTCCATTCGACATTCTTTGTTTCCTGCTGTGAATATTTCATTTTCCATCCCTTCTTTTTTTCTGCTCGATTAAATTTCGGCAACAGCCCAACACCACATTAGGAAGATGTCTTTTCACGCCCCATTGGTGTTGATATGCTTTCTATCTGATGACGTATTTAATAGTTTTTCTTGCCATATCTCATATTGCGAAAAGGGACTGTTCGTTTTTATTGTTTTTATTAAGATGATTAAAAATTGTATTTGTACTTTGCTTCTCCGAGTGTTACAGTTAGCGAGCTTGTCTTGCAAATCATTGATAATGAGTTCGTTATTGCAAAAATATAATTTTAGCCGAATTTGTTGCGCCAAACCCATTTCGTCTCCATTCGTTTCTGAGGAATGTTAATAACAAAGCAACTAAACAAGATCGCATTTTGTCATTATCCCTCAAAAAGTCGAATTGTAATGAAGTATAAACATTTTGCACGTTCCGCCTGAATGAGTTGCTGACCTGTGTAATAAGTTATTTGCCCAAATAAGGGAAAATGAAGTTAATGTCTGTCAGCCAGGGCCGGCTTCAAGCCAAATGGACAGATTGTTCCCAATTGGACCCCGCAGCTCCCAAGGCCGACCCTGCTGTCAAGTGTGTTGCTGTGGTCGAAAGGACTCGCCTTCTCAGGAGGCCATTTCTTCCAGTTCCCTGGAGAAAAATAAAACAAAAAAAACATCGACAGTTTTTTGTTGTCTCAACGAAAGAATTAATTCCTGGATTCCTTCATGGTTTAAACAAGAGAAAAAGTTCTTTAGTCAGCGATATATTTGCTTAATGTTTAGCTGTCGACTGGTCTTGTAGTGATTGACAGGAATGATCTGTCGAGTGGGTCTGGCTCTTCATAGGAGGAGAGCCGTCTGCTGCTGATTATTTCGATGTCAGCAGTAGCAAGGGTTCGATTTTCGAGGGGTGCTGTTACAGTAAGATTGTAAACTACTGATTTCGTGATATCCCCAAGGAATGATTAACAACCTTGTGATGCTGACCATTACTACTGTAATGATTTCAATTCTCATTGGGTGCTCCAATACTGTGGCCTTGTGTTAAAATTAGTAAATATCAAGTACTAGCTGGGGTACCCTGAGTTGCCCGGGAAAGAAAACCTCGAATATAAGAACACATGAAATCAAATGATATTCTATAGAGATTTAAAAAAAAAAAAAAGAAAAAAAAAAAGGGTAACAGTGAAATCCTAATACTGAAAAAATAATTTTCAGATGAAATTGTTGGTGCTTTCAAGCAATAAGACGTTCGTTACCTATGTGAAAGTGTCAGTTTTGGAACAAACATGTATGTTTGCGCCCCACCCCCCGCCCGCAAATATATATGTTTGTTCCAAAACTGACTCTATTTACGATGTAACAATAAATCTGAACTGTACCCTTACTTTCCGTCCGTCGTACGAAAGTATGATAAAGTACCTCTCTTATTTCTATTGGGAAGAAAAAAATGTTTTTCCTGGGGGCCACCCCCCAGGAAAAACATTTCGGGTTTCATTTGCAATTATGTTCAGATGTTTCGTATTTTTGAAAACTGATTTCGAATGGTCGTACTACGTAAGGGTCCAGCTCAGCATTTGTAGCCATCGTTAATAGAGCCGAAACCCCACCCCAAACGTAAACATTTTCTTCTTTTTTTCTTTCAGAAATTACACTTTTCCAAATGTAACGGATGTTTGATTGAAAGAAGGAAACATTTAATGGAGAAAAAACTATTAATACATTTTTTGACTTTCACTGTTGAAACAAATGTCAACCTAAGAAAACAACTAAATACAAGACTGGCTGCTGCAGGGTTAAACTCCACTCCAACTTCTACGACTGAAGATGATTACTGCAACTTTTGTATTGTATATACATATTATATATGATAAATCTTCCTTAATATCTAAGACACCTTGTCAATTTAGCTCACTTAGTAAGACACCAGCCTAGTAATCACTAGGTCGTCAGTTCAAATCACGGTAGGGGAACATGGATTTACACCCCAAATTTTGGTGAGGATTGTTACGGTAGGAACGTAAAGTCAGACCCCTCACAAAATTACAATGTAGCGAACAACTGAACACATATTACTGTAATATTACTCTATTGAATGCAATACGTACATTACTTTACAGTTAACATCCACAAAATACCTCAACACTAACAGTACTGTGCTAAAATATGTACAGTGAGAGAAAGAGTATATCTGTATTTGAACTTTTAAAAATGTCTTTTATAAATAGACTTGCGCATACATTTAAGGTAATATAACTTGGTAATGTACTGTACACATAAGACCTTATGCTTTACTAAATTGTACAGTATTTTTAGTAGTGCGTGGTTTTTCACATCAGCCCACAAATTATTTTTAAAATCCCATTCAACTATTGATGACAAAACCGTGAATAATCAAATCCGCAAAATAGAAACCAGACTGTAATTTGAATTACTTTCAATTTTATTTTAAAAAATGACTTGATTTAATCGGCTGGTATGTTTGAATGAAGGATGGGGGTGACAGAATTTGACTACGACTGCATTTATTACGTTTGATAAGGGAAGGGCTCATAGAATTTGACAACGGCTTCAGTTGTTACGTTTGACAAGGGAAGGGCTCGTAGAATTTGACAACGACTTACTACTACTTACACTGTTGGTGATTTTCTGTGAATATGAGAGGAAAAACCGCCGAAAAGTTGTGAAAAATTAATTCTATGGTAGGGAATGTCTGTGCCATTCGTGAGAGGAATGATTGACGAAAAACCTGGTATAAACATTATTTGTTTTTGATGTTTAGAACTGTATATTGGATGGAGAGTAACCGCGAATGACCTCCAAGGTCCATGTGAGAAGTCGATTTTTATTGATTCTTCATGCCACTTATTAGGTCAATGGGCCTTGTAGTTTTAGCGTGAAAGAGGCACGGACAAACAAAGGGCTCAAATATTAATATAGATATTCTACTTCAGTACTTAGTGTATATACAACTTAGTTTGATACAAGGCCACAATAGTTGAGCACTTGGTGAGGATCGAACACATTACAGAAATCACTAGTTTCACAATCTTACTGTAACACTGTCAGTAATTTTCTTGACAGACGTTTATCTGTTCACAAGGCAATACCCACTCCCAGGGCCTATAAGAGTGGGGTGCAGGGGGTACATTGTACCCGGGCCCGGGGTTCCAAGAATTTCCTGTAGGGGATAAACACAGGATTATTAATGGAGCCTGAAAAATAACTTCGTACCCGCTTATAAAATACCTCTGAGAGGCTCTTCCCATTTCCCTCCCCATGCTACGGTTAGGTTTCCTTCCTCATATTTGAATATCTTCCTGGCACCAAAGATGCTTAAGCTTTTTCACTTCGATCGAAGCTAACATCATAACTCGAAGAGGTGGTGTGTAATTAACACTGCTCGGGTAGCCATGGCTTAAAAAAACGATACTGCTTTTAAAAAGTACCCCGAAACCGTTGGCCTGAAAAGCAGCTGAAGATTTTCGAGTTAAATACACTTTTGTAATTTCAGTGTATAAATTGTTAACCCTCTGAGTAGCAGTAGAGAAATATTCCTTCCTCTTTGTTAAACTTTAATGGCGATTGGGGGGGGGGGACATACTACTTCACCGATATACGTGGTTGGATAGCCGCACGGAGAGGTACGGATTTTTTTATTTTGTTTTTTAAGTTAAATCGTTAGTATTAGAAGTTGTTGTAAAAAAACTTATATATATATACATATATATATGTGTGTGTACACCTAGTTTACGATAACGAGCGCTGCATTCGGCGAGATTATTTTTGTAAACCATGAAACAAATATTCTGAATATGGTGTCCCAAAAGTAACGCCCGATTTTTCGCAACAGCAATACCAGTCATAAGGGAAGTGGGTTCAGTTAAATCAGAGACTCGCAGTGGAAGATGTGAAGAAAAAGTATCCGAGCCAAAGAGAGGCTGCTTCCGTTTACAATGTTCCCTCAATTCAATGTTTTGAGATGACGCTTTCTAATGCTGCAACATTTGCCTTTTTAAAGGGGGAAATGTTCCTGTGTATCGATTAGAGATTACTGACACTAAGCAAGCGATCACTGTGAATCACAATAATCCCATTTAAATAATACACCTCCACTGGCATCTTGAATAAATTAATCCTATTTAAATGTTTCAAGTCTTCAAACTCCCCAAACTCTAGGTGGCCGCTATTAGGAGTAGACCGTCTTTAGCTCCTAGGATGGTATATCCTTAATTGTAGTAATTTATGTTGACAGTTCCCTGGGAGGAACGCGTGGAGGAAGCCAGCGAGAGGAAACAGTTCAAATACCAGGAATTGGTGGAGCAGTGGGGGTTGGAGGGCCCGTTGTGAACCCATTGAAGTGGGTTGTAGGGGCTTTGCTGGCCGATCGCTGTGCAAAATAACTACTCTCTGCTTGGTGTTAATGGGGCCTCAAAAAGAAGAGCCATCAATGCTGCCATGGTGGAGGCTGCAAAGAGGACCTCTAGATGGCTCTGGATCAGGAGCGAGCCGTGGGCCAATGCCGCTGAGACACAAGTCAGGGCTTGATGTGTCCCAGAGCATCCTTACACGTATCTCAAAACATGGTAGCATTTTATAGTATTATTAATTTTCTATTTAGTTATTTATAATATACATTTTGAATTTCAGTCAGATATTTTTTTTATTGCTGATCACTATCATAAAAAGATTCTCCCCTGCCGGCATGTCAGTTCCATAATATCGGCATATGCCGATATTACAACAGAAGCTCCCGTCTACCTAGACGGGAGCTTCTGTTGTAATATCGGCATATGCCGATATTATGGAACTGACATGCCGGAATTACAACCACCCCTATAAAAGAGTTGTAATATCGGCCTTTTTTAATGAGGGGTCGACAGCACTGGAATCAGTTTACACTTAATGGTCATATTCTAATTTGGGGAGAATTTTAAAATCCATATATTGTCACAAATTGAGTTTATATTAAGGTGGCCGATGAACGCTCCCTGTACGGTAGATCCTCTTGACCAACCATGTTCTGCATAATCACAACTGAACACAACCAAAGCAGATGGTGGGTGGGTGTTTGATTACGACAGGAACATTATGTGGGATTATGGGTAGGTAAATTGACACAGGCACATGACTGTACCAGGATGTTCATTAGATGCCACTTAGTACACTTCATGACTTAAAATATAATATTATATAAGAGACTGTGCAGATCAATTACACAGTGGGTTCTTATGGGTTAAAATTCAAGTTTGTTTGAGGAGAGTAAAAATACCGGTAATATTGATATACAACATCTCAATTACTACTAGTCCGTTGGCTCATTAACCGTAAATCAAAAAGGGAATGAATCTTTGTGATAACGTATTTTTTCCATGGTACTTTTGCTTATTTACTACTTTATACTAAATATAATTTATACATTTTATTTCAGCTGAAAAAAACACATTAAATTATAAGGCCTTGAGCAGTGCGGTTTTGAACAGTACGGAACATTTTGGAACGAATTATCCGCCTAATCAAGGTGTACCTGTATTTACTTTTTAATTTGCTCGGGAAAAGGTATAATCTCCAACAATAGTCTTGCGAGAATATAAAAACAAACGTGCCGTTAGAACGCATGTGTTGTTAAATATTGTCGTTACAACGAGAGTTTACTATACAATAGATAACGTGAAAACGAGCCTCTTTTGGGGGCAAGTAAACAACGCCGTTGTTATTTTGGAGATAAAACCCAAATAATTAATGCATTCCGGGATAATTATTTTTCAGTTACATTCCCGAGATAAACAAAGCATAACCCAGCCTTTTTTCTTTAATAATAATTATTTAGGCGCAAATAATTAGGGTCTAAACGGAGTTTTTATTTATTATTTTTTTTTATTTTTCGGTTCTGCTACGTCAGTGAATATGAAAAAGACATACAGACGCCATCTAACTTGATTATAACGTTCAACCAAGAATCATTGCTTGTTATGTCACGAGGTTTTCGTGCTCATTTCCATCTACGTATATAACACTACCAGTGATGATCTATATTTTCTGCCTGTAACATTTGTTAGGGGAGGTAACTATTAAATGCTAATTATAGAGTGATATCACTTATTTATTTATTATTTTTTTTTACAAATGCGTAGAAAATCCGGGTTCATTCTGGTTGAATATAACATTATGTTGCTCTGCATTTTCTTGTTTGTTTTTGATATTTACAGTGCAATTTCAAAATTTGACGGCATGGGTGAACTAGTATTATAAGAAAATCTCGTTAGAAAACTTCATTTATAGAGGCTCAAATGTTAGTGTTGTTCATTCGTGTTTCCAATTGGGAAATAAAATACAAAATAAATAATTCCAGAACAGAATCGACGGAATTTGTTTCCATCAATAAAAGGAATTTATATGAAAGTAGATACACAATCTTAAAAATATAAAGGTCCCCCTACAGAAAACGAGAGAGAAGCAATTAGTTGTTTATTATGACCGTTAACGATTTTTTTTTATTCAAACCATAAAATTCTTAAAAACGTTATATATTTTCAGTAATTAGCTGCCCAAGAACCTGTATAACAATTTTCATTTTAATTAGTTCAGCAGTTCCAAAATTCAATACTTTGTGCATGTTGACATATGGTTATTTACATATA
>VCCN01000783.1:162033-177326 GCA_006491835.1 Architeuthis dux | reverse complement strand
TTTCATTGAAATATATTAAGGAATAACGAAGGTATCCAATTGTGGTAAAGGATACACCGACGACAAACACCCACCGCCGGGGACAAAACATCTAGTTGTAATTATCTTGATTTTGTTTTTATAAAGCATTGTCAGGAAGTTTTCAAAAAAGGTTAGCAAAGTAGGGCGTAGCCTTTTGGTGCTGTTTCATTAGTGCCAAACAGATCTTTAAAATTAAACTTAACAAAAAAAGTTGCCATCATTTAGAAAGTTAATCGATGGAAGCGAATTTGCTTTCGATCTTTGAGAAAGAGAACAATTATCATTAACAGAGGCATATCTGAAGGAGGTGTGTGTGGGGGGTAGGGGTATTTGAAAACGCTCCTGGGCCCCAAAGCTTTATAAATAATATTTCATCTACTGCATTTTTACTGACAAATCTCACTAAATGTTGGAGGGGGGCCCCTCAAGGAGCCCCCCCCCACCAGTCGCCAAATTTCTAACCACGCCTCTGGTAGTTAATGTCTTCGATTCGACATAAAATCCAAGTTTAATAAAAATGCTCGTAATGCACTCAAATGATTTATGGTGTTTAATCTGTGCAGCTCCTCTGCAGCAAAAAACAGAAGAAAAGAAACGGAACTGCTTTTATATTCAAATCTTCTGTTAATAAAAATCTTGTCAGTATTTGATTTTGCCAATTAGCGCACCTGTTGCATTTGCGTATATCACCCCCCCCCCTCCACCATCTCTGGTTGCCTCCCCGTGTAGCAAATGGTTAGCAATCTAGTCTTGTAAATTATTATTATTGTGTAGCGAGTTTGATCCTCACTGAATGCTCCACACTTGTGGCCTCGCACCAGACGGAGTTGACTAAATAACCACCCCAAGTGCATCTCTCTGCCACCAGCCTTGCGTCACTCTTCAACGTGGAAAGAAATTATCAAATTAGATTCGATGTTGCTAACATCCCAAACACCAAGATGGATTACTTTTCTACTTCTGCGAAGTTGGAAAAGGTGTATGTATTCACCTGTGTATGTCTGTCAGTCTGTTTGTCCACACACCATCTCCAAAAGTTATCAATGAATGTCAATGCCATTTCGTGGTAGAGTTGGCCATGGGCTAAGGAAGAAAAGATTGATTGAATTTGGGGCGGATCCTGGAATCTTTTTTCGATTGAGATATTGTTTCTAATATTAAGACAATAATCCGAAAACTGAAAAATCGGAACTTAGTTACCTTGCCTGCATCGTAGCTATATATGAACTGATTTTCATTCAGTTGTTAATTAGTGTGTGGTGTTGGCATAGGTGGGCGCTCTCTGGTTGCTTTCTAGTTCTGTCTGTGGCAAATGAACATCTTTAACCCATACGAACTCAGACCCATTTCTACTTGGGATTCTGGGTAGACAAATTGACACACAGTAACGTCACTGCACCAGGATGTTCATTAGATATCACTTAGCACACTTCATGAGTTAAAATCAAGGATAAAATATAATATTTTATAAGAGACTGTGCAGATCAATTAAAGTGTATGTGACACCGGTGTCACAGTGGGTTCTTATGGGTTAATCGTTAAAAAAAGAAGAAATACACAAGAAGGAATTTGATGTCTTTAAGCTGGGGGGAAGGAGGGGTGGCAGCGTTTCTGAATATTGTTGAAGAATCGTTTACTGCAAAATTGAAGCAACAGCATTTGGGGAAAGAAGACTTGCATAAAAGTTCCAAGACGCTTCAAGGGTTACCTTTTTTATTCTTTAAAAAGGATACCGTGCAGACATTAAGGTTCAAGTTCACAAAACAAAGAATCACATTTATTTTATAAACTTTTCCTCACTAGAAAATAGAAGTGACTCTGAAAATCAAATAATGTACTTGAAATACGCTTTTTTGGCAGCAGTTGCGTCATTAAGCCAGCTTCAGTTTATTTGGGGATGGATTAAACTAATAAGAAAATTGGTAGTTAAATTTGGTATTGCCGATATCAAAATTAAGATTATTTATAAAAATTATTGATATTCTCGGATGTGACCGTCTTTTCATTTAGACTGTTCCATGCGTTTTCTACTCTTGCCGAGAAGAAATTTTTTTCTAACACCAGTGGAGGTCTGAATTTTTAGTTTAGTCCTCTGGTTTTACTGCAGATAGATGGTCAGCATTTTCTTATCAGGGCATCTTGAGCAATGAACATCAATACCCACTCAAATAACGAAGTAAACCTTGAATAAACAAAAATTCGACTCGGTAAATGAATCTTCAGTTAGCCAGGTAACTGAGGAATATTTAACGTATTGCATTGAAAGACACGATATGTTGGGGCAGCTAAATATTTACCAAATCTCAAATTCAAGTGAAAAAAGACTTTTGCTTCATGCTTCAGTCTAAAAACAAGCTAAATCATAATCCAATTTATTCGAGTTGTTCTGACTAACATCCTCATCCTTGTTTCTTTTCCCTCGGAACAGATGTTGCTACGGTCAATTCAGTCCGACGCATTTGAAGAAAAAAAATGTTCATCACTAACGCAAACAGAATTAGTAGTAGTACCCTTACTCTGGCTACGGCTTCAGCTATCCCTGCATAGGCTCCATTGTATCACATTGCTACTTACACGGCCTGTTTTTTTTTTGTTGGAAGAGGTATATGTATTCACTCGTACTATCTGTCTGTGCACACAATATCTCAAAGTTTTCAATGACATATTGTGGAAAGATGGGCCATAGGCTTAGGAAGAATTGATTAAATTTTGGGGCGTATCCAAGAATCTTTACAGTTACCTCCCCTGCATCGTAGCTATGTCGGCCCTGTCGGCCGACTGCATCCCCTGGACAGGGGTAAGACCCCCTCCCCCCAAACAGGGGCCACCTGTTTTTTCACTAAAGTCGCAAGACTCTAATTTTTAAATGACCCATCAAGGGTTGTTATGCAGCTAAACAAATCAATCAATCACAACTATGTGTTCACACAATATCTCAGTTTTCAATGAATGGGGTAAGGAAGAATTGGTTGAATTTTGGGGCGGAACCAAGAATTATTTTCGATTGAGACATATTTTTTCAATACATTTATGTATTCACTCATGGTTGTCCAACAGTTCTAAATGAATTTCAATTACATTTTGTGGAAGGATGGGTCATGGGCTAAGGATGAATAGTTTAAATTTGGGGGCGGATCCAGGTATTTTTTTACAGTTACCTCCTCTGCATCGTAGCTATAAATGAACTGATCTTCCTTCAGTTTTTAGTTAGTATTGGCAGTGGTATGCGCTCTCTGAGTGCTTTCTAGTTTTGCAATCACATATGCAATGCTTCTTTTTAAAATATCCTTTCCAATAAAAAGGTGGCTTCTTGTAACAGACATTTTTTGGTGTGTATCGAACCTTGCAGATATTTGCGATATGATAGTTATATTACTGATAATGAATGGCTTGGCTTCGCGAACGAAGATTTTCAGAAGGTTTTCCACGAATGCAGGACCTTAGAGGGTGGGCCTTGTGCGCAGAATATTTATCCGACCTGCGCGATGAAGTTTCAAGATCCCATCCTGTAAACCAAGGGTTTGCATCCTATGATCCACCGAGGTGGCATGGATAGGAGCTGCCCGAGCTAACTATGGGGATCTGCCGCCCCTTTGAGGGAGTGATACTACAGTATGGTTGACCTGGGTACTTAAAACCACGGGACGTGGACATTCCAGATTAACCGAGTTGGCTGTAGAGGTCTGCTATCCCCTCGGAGGAGTAACCAGACAGATTGCAGTCTAGGTCCGAGTCACACCCCTGGGACAAAAGAGGAGGGAATAAATGGCAATACTGTCAGAAACTGGGACAACAGTGATAATATAGGGAATAGAGAAGTATAGGTATAAGCATATACCGACATTTATCGGTCTGTCTAATTGGCTTGGCCATTTTTGTATATATCCTGGTATCTCCCGCTAGCAACCAATGAAAAAAAACAGGTTTCAACCTGGAAGGACTTTCTGAGAAAGTAGGTCGTAAAAGCAAAATAATCTATGCCTGATTAATTTATTATGATGGTTGGCAATGCCTTATCTAAAAAAAAATCAATGTAATATTACAACTTGTACCTGAATTGATAAACGTAATTTTATGTCAAATAGAACCACGTACATGAATCTTCAAAGGTGCACCTAAAAAGTCACAATGATTGTTAATTTTCAAAAAGTTGACTTAAACAGTTAGATCAATCTGTCTGTAAAAAAACATTTCCTGTTTAACAACCTAATATAGTAACACGTTGGTTAAAGCTCTAGATACGTCTCTAAAAATGCAGCTCTAAACAAAATAGAAATCCGGGTCATTATAACATAGCATAGAGACGGCGCCAAGTCTTACCGGCAAACTTTTCTATCTCGTCCCTCCATCTTGTGTCTGGTCTTTTCCTATTTCGTTTACTGTCCCATGGGCATCAATCGGTTAGTTTTTTCCCCCATTTATTGTTATCTCTTCTTGCTAGGTGGCCAGCCCATCTCCATTTTTGCTGCTTAATATCCTTCACCCTTATCCATGTTGATGTGTTTCTATCTTTTAGAGTTATCCCTAGCATTGCTCTTTCTATGGCTCTCTGTGTTATTCTGAGTTGGTTTTCAGCTCTTTTTGTTAATTTCCATGTTTCGCATCAATAAGTCATGTGCCATAATACTAGCGTATTATGGCACATTAACCAAAGTGTATAGTATACACATACTTCGGAGACTGTCAGTGATGCTCTCTTTTATCTTTATTTATTTCGGAAATTTAACATTACTAAATTTATTACGAAAAAAATGAGACAGCGCTAAGCGGGGTAATACTGTATTTTACAGTTGAAAAAAGAGGAATATTTCTGAAAACTTTGTAGGCCAACAGTATAATATTAAATATGATTAACAGCGAGGTCCTGGCTGTTCCCAAATACCTAGCCTCTACAGTCAACACCCTGCTTCGGCAACACCGTTTCCGCTGATTGGACCACGTACACCGCATGTTGGACGGGTTACGGAACATTTATAGCAGGCGATTTCATAGACAAAATAATAGCCATGTCTATTTCTTAGCCACTTTTCATAGCCGAAACGATTCATAGCAGGATAAAAATCAGGTTCATATGATGTCTCAATATTCTTTCGATTTTTTTATCAATGTTTAAAAAGAACGCACAAAAATGAAACTTTACAATTTACAAACGGGGTAGCCATTTTCTAGCCATTTGAAATTTGGCCACGTATAAGTAGTGATTAACCCCCATTTAATACGGCCTCTAAATGTAATTATTCAAATTTCAAAATTTTCTCGGGGCTGACCCCGAACCTCCAGCTGTATGGGCTCACTGCCAGAATCATAGCCTACATTAATGGGACGATTTTAGATGTTTTCCCGGACCGTTTTGAGCTACCAATCCACCCCTGGTTCGATTACACAGTAACTGATAAACTGAGCTGAATTACAATATTTCTGGTCACTGGTGAGTTTCTTACATGCAAAGAGATCGAAGAAAAATCACAGTTGGTCCCTAAAAAGTCGATCACTGATATCAGTAACCGGCTTTTCTGAACATGTTCAGATAATTCTTCAGTAGATGAAGTTTTCTCTCGTTTCAAAAGGCTTGGAAAACAAGCACAGTAAATTTAAAAAATAAATAAACACACGAGAAAAGAAAAAAAGCCAGTAATTCAAGTCAAATTAGGAGTGAAAAAAAAAACAACTTCTAACGGTTAGAATAGATAAGTAAGTAATGACCTATTTATAGTTCAATTCCGACCGACCGACCTTAATTCTATCAAATGACTTATCGATTTCAACTCAAAAATATTAGTATAAATAGTGAATAAATATAATGTATAAATAATGTTTGGTGATGTATTCCACCCCAATGGAATTGCCCGCGATGATTTTACCTGACACGGGGCGAATAGGAGGAAAGAAGACAAAAACTAGAAATTCAAGTCTTAGTTACCAACATTTGCAGCCCGAAGCAAGACGACGTTGAGTTGTCCTGGGGAGTGTTTGGTCATTCAGGTGCAGCTACAAAGCAGGGGGGGAAGAGGCGAAACGGTCACCTGTCAAACGAAAGACACACCTGTTGAGGAAAGACCTACCCAAGTCGTGAAACAATGACTTGTTACATGACACACACATTTTGTATTTCCGACTTTCTTTCTGGTGCTGTTGCAGACAAAACTGCATGTTAAACTAAAAAAATACACATGTCGACGAAAGATACCCACATACTGTCAAGCCGCGAGTGGCTGGATACACAAGACTGAACTCGCTGAGTAGAAAAATAGACATCTCACTTTTATTTCCTTAACATGAACCCTTCTTTATTTACAAAGACACACGGCGGTTGCATTTCAGCGAGACAACAAAATGCAAGAAGCGAAGTGCGCGTCTGTTCAGCATAATTAATATCGTACAAAATCTTTCTGCCACAGGTTTCTGCTGCTTTGGTCTGTCCTATGTATTTTCACTGTCTTAGCTTACATTCTGGGACTATGTATTGACTTCATCACCGCCAGTTACCATCTATATATCCCCCTCTCTCATTCACTCACTCACACACACATTCCCTGTCTGCTGCTAAGGAACTGCTGCTGGCCAAAAATCGCTTGAAATATATTGGCTTTTTGTCATTGTCTTGTCAAGACCAATTAGATTAAAATTTACCATTTGTCGCCTTCTTGAAAATTCATAACATTCCAGCCCATGACCACTGGCGTTTTATCGGTCAATTGAAAATGCCAACCCAATCTAAGGGGCCAATAAAAATACTCGCGTAAAAAGATTCAGAGAAATACATTTTTAGGCTGTTCTATAACGAACATTATTATTTAATTCAAACAATTTCAAAATATAAACAGTATGAATAAACACTGACTTTTTAAAGAAAATTAAAATCGTTGCTATTAGGTGTATGTATGTGTTGTTTTGTAATTTGACTAGAGTAGATTAACCTAGCGCGGGACCCCCCTTAGTCGCGGGGTCCAATTGGCTTAAAGCCAGTCCTGATCCGATTAACGATATTAGAATGGTTACGGGCATCATAGATATTCCCTTCCGTCCAATCCAAAGCGATAATTCGATGTTCAAAGTATGTAGAAATGTCGACAAAATTCATAGCATTTAAAAAAAAACTTCTGCTGTTTGGATGCAATAAGCACCACCCTATCCAATGGGGGTCCAGGGGGTCTGGACGCACCTCATGCTAAGGCAAAACACAATTGTTTTGTTTTGTTTTAAATATCTAGATAAAGAAATTTTATAATTGAAAAAACACAATCATAAATTACACTTAAAAACAAAAATTAATTTCTTACTTTATTTTTCATCTGATATAAGTATCTTCTATCTTATTCTTTATAATTTTTATTTATTTATTGGTTTTGTGGTAAATTTCTTTGATCAATTTTTTTCACTTTACTCTTTTGTCAATTCTAGAGCTAGAAAAAATCGACTAGAACGTGGGTGGAAAATGCCGGATCACATATTACTTTCTTGTTTTTGATGTTTGAAATTTGTTTTCTTTTTCACGTATTTGTAAAAATATTTTTTTCCGTTTGGATCGCCCACACGTCCAGCTCAATCCTGGATCCGCCCCTACCATACCACCTCAGTCCCTTACGTTAGTCTTGAAGAAAGAGAGAGAGAGAGAGAGAGAGTCAGTCCAACTTGGATTCTGTCGTCGTCACGTGTTCACTTAACCCATACCCATTTTACTTGAAGGAACATTATGTGGAATTCTGGGTAGGCAAATTGACAGTCACGTGACTGCACCAGGATGTTCATTAGATGTCACTTCATAAGTTAAAATCAAGGATAAAATATAAGAGACTGTGCAGATGAATTAAATTGCATGTGACACCGGTGTCACAGTGGGTTCTCATGGGTTTTAAGTTTGATATTCTTGTCTGATTTTCTGCCCAATTACGCCCCACTCCCTCTCTCTTCACCTTTTGTTTATGTCAATTGCAAACATTTGCAATTAAATGAATTAATTGACATCATTGGAGTTGAGAAAATCCAACCCATTATTACCACAAAAAACAAACACGATCGCTTTAAGAACTTAGATATCTAACTTTCACACTGTGTGTGGGCCGCCTCTATACTGTCAAGATTCTTAACCCTTTCAAGAATAACCTATTATGGTGTCGAATGCCTGGATTTCTATAAAGGTATTTTTTTTAAAAACCCAAAAACGTGTTCATTTTTACTTAATGGTTAAAAAAAAACTATTCTTTTATTAAATAAAAAAAAATGTCCATGTTTTGAAGAACCCAAATCCTGATGGGATACATTTGTCCCATTAGACATTTATCTCCAGGGACAGATGAAAAACACGCAATTAGTAAATCACTTCGCCTACAAGTCTTTCCTGTTCAGTCATGTAATTCAAACTAATTTGGTTACGTTGGTTTCATACTACGATGACGTCATTGTCTGCGGTTTTAAAAGCCGGGAAAATCTCGTCTACTTTATTTTTCGTGTCACATACATCCCAGTAGACTTCTAAATCTACAGGATATAATTATATCCCAACAGTCATAGAAACCTCGGGATATGTGGGGGGGGGGGCGAGAACATAAAAAAGGCGCCACGACGTGTACCAAATATTTTTATATTCATTCTACATTTTTATTTTGTATTTAAAATCAAAACACGAGGAAGATAGTTTTAAAGAAAGTACAAAATTTGTATTTAAAATCAAAACACAATAAAAAAAAGTTTTACATTAAGCTCATAAATCTATATTGTGATTAAAATCAAAACATAATAAAAAAGTTATTTAATAATTTTACATTTTAAACGTAAAATGAACACAAAACTAAGTAATATGAAAAATGTATGTAGCAACTACAACAGCTTCCTTTGTCTAGGCTTCATCCTTGCAAAGTTATCTAACAGTTTATCATAATCAACCTCAGTAGCCAACTGTCTTTCAATGGAGAAAGCTAACCCAGACAATCTATTCTCGCCCATTGTAGAACGAAGGTACGACTTTGCGCTTGAGCCGGCTAAAGGATTATGTGACAAGATAGAACCCCACTTGTCTTAGGTTCGCTAAAATTTTACAAATATTATTATAATATATATTTGTTTGTCACGGAAGAAAAGGGTTTGTACTCCTTTGGCCAAATAAGATCAGAAGTTTTCATTTGAACAGTGCAGCGGCCAAACCGCCAAATATGAGAATGAATTTTGAGCCCTTTTTGCCAGGGTCGTTACCTGTATGTTGATTGGTCAGGAGATGAGTACTCATCTTGTTTTATATATCCAAATATGGAAGGTCCTTTTTACCCTAGTAGGGGACTTTTTTATTGTTTCATTTTTTTAAAAAGTCAGCCGAATATATTTCGGTTTGTCACCCAGCTACTTTTTATCAGGCTGAGTATTTCGACACCCCACCCCCTTTGATTTGTGAGAGGGTCGACACTTAGAGTAGATTCATAAGAACCCAGTCACGTCTCTCCTTCCTCAAGTTGCAAACTAACCAGCGTCAACAACTTGTAATGAAAATTCTCATCAACAATAAAATCAGCAGCTGATTTAAATTTCATCAGATTTGCTTTTGTTGTCCTTTTCTCTCATGTATGCGAAGTGGCTTGACGTTACAGCTGAAATGAAGAAAGGGGTGCGACGAAAGCTTGGCTGCGACCGCTTTACCAGTAATCAACCCCTGGGGGTAAGACTTGACAATAAACTGCCAACTGTGGGCACCTCTTACATAATCGAGCTGCAAGGGAGTTACAATTGTTCCGCAACAACGCTAGTTATTGATAGGGTCAGAAAAATGTGGTACAATGTAGATGGATTAGGATAAATTGAACACGTCATTAACGATCATTAATTTAAAGATTGTTGATGGTCAGTTTCTCGACACTTAATTTGCACTAGCAGTATGGCAAATTCATCTCTTTGTGCGTCTTTGAATGAAAAACTCTTGTACGAGTTCAGTTTGACTTTGGATGACATCTGAGTATGTGTCTGCTAAAATTTCTAATTTCTTCCCATTATCTGCGTTTTTAAAATGCTTTGGATCTAAAGCATTAAATTTGGAAGCCACATTTTTAAATGCTCAAATCTTTTACCCGTGCTATTTATAACAGAATCTAAGGACACTAAATAGGATTCAAGTATGAATTTCTTTCGAGCATCAACTATTCCTTCATCCTCTTCAATTTCATCATGGGATCTTTTTCTTTTACGTTTTAAAACGTTGCTTGTAGTCCGTATTAATATCACATTTTCGAGCCAGCTGCACTGCTTCATTCTCTATATCTTTGAAATGGGATTCATACTCATTTCGCACGTTTTTCAAATCTTTTTCAAAAAGCTGAATCAAACGAGAGGCTGATACCAGATCTAGACTACTTTTCTGTAAATATACGGATGAATTGAAAGTGTTGTCCGTCACTTTTCTCTAGAATATAAGAACTAAGAATTCGTAAGTACTAAGTGTTTCCAGTATACCCTTTGCCCCATTGCGAGCTGTTTAGGGTAGTTTTTATATCTCACCATCCATAGTGCTGGTAAATACTGCAAGACTGCCTCTACTGCTGTCTTTCTGGACGCCTATCTAATATAGAAATGTTTCCTTAGTGCGAAAGATATGATAGCGTTCGTCTTTAAGTACTGAAAGTTATTGACAGCCCTAAGTTTTTGATTTCAGGAAAAAGAATGCTGAAAAAAATCTTCAGCCTTTGAATCCGCCATGATTTATGAGTGTGCCACCAGAAAGATTAAACACTGTTGGAAGATTTTTAGAAACAAATAGAATTTGTCATAGAAATTTGATTCTAAACATTTAAAAAAAATTTTTAAAAAGTGTTAATGTAATGATTAATTGGCTGGATTCTTTTAAAAAAAAAAAAAAAAAAAAAAAAAAAAAATATTGCTTACTTTTTACTGAAAATGTAGTGGGTGTCTGAATTGTATTGACATGTAAACAAAGCTGAAGTAGTGAATAAGTAACAAATTTTATTGAAATCCTAAGATTAATTAATTTTTTGGTAGAGTTTATATTGTAAACACAAATAATTTCTATGGTTGAGATTCGGATGTATTTTCAAGACCTTTGTCACCTGTGGAAATGTCAGTTTTGAATAAATTTGTTTTTTAATGTTTTAGGGGTGTTCTATTTACAATGTAAGAATCAAGCTAAACTGGACCCTTACTTTCTATCGTATAAAACTACAGCCTTGAAGATTTCTGGTTACTTTCCTTGTATCTTCATTTTGGGGGGAAATTCCTAATTTTTGAGAATAATTAATATGGTTCAAGCAGTAAGGGTCCAGTCTAGTTTCATTGTAAATAGAAGACCCACTAAACTACAAATATTTTTTTTTCCAAATGTGATGATGGTCTTATTGATTGACACATAAAATTATGGGTTAAACAAAAAAAAAAAAAAAAAAAAAAAACTCTTCTAGACCTGTGGTTCAAACAAACAAATCTTAACCAAAGTTAATTCCCTTGAATGAGGAATCCCATGGAGGTTCATGCCACACGTTTCCTGAAACAAACACGTAACGGCTTTCAATTCAGGTTCCAAAAATCAATCCTTTTAAGTTCAGTGCAAAAGGTTTGAACAAATTGTAAGGTTTTTGTGAATATCAGAAATTGAAGTTCATCTCAAAACAAAACTAGAAAGCACTCCGAGAGCAGGGCTAGTTGTATATAGGGGCAAGTTGATACACTGTCATTAGATTGAAGACAGATGTGCTTAAATTAAATCGGGAAATAAAATGGTCGGTCAGGGCTAGTTGTTACACCTTGTCATTTTATGAGGAGCAACAGGCGTAATCAAAATCCCTGAGGCATTGCGACCGTTTAGAAAGGCTAGTCTAAGAAAGACGCAATGTGGTAGCAACAAAAATGCTACCCAGCTATACTAACTGACACAACTGAGAAGATGCAATTACAAGAGTCCCTAGAATTAAAAAGAGCAAAACCTGCCAAAGGAACCTGGACATTAAACAGTTTCAGAAGTCTGCTGGAAATGGGAGAAAGATTGTTGGTGTCTTGCATGTGGTGAAATGGGAGCAGTGTATTAACTGTACAGATTGGGAATGCCACCTCTTTGAATAAGAGAATTTTAAAATTTTTATTTCAATGTTTATGATAAACATTTACAAAATTTTAACAGAAGTTATTTTGTGAAGCTTCTGAATAAATAGGTGGCAAAAATAGTGAAATTGTAAGTAGACCAAAGTAAAGGAATTTTTAATTTTTTTATTAGTAACAACTTACCCCATAGCTGCCAATCAAAAAAGATTCTCAGGTCCACACCAAAATTTAATCACTTCTTCCCTAGCCCATGGCCCACCCTTCCAAAAAAAATTTCATTGAACTTTGGTCTGCACAATATCTCAGACTCAAATGAATACATATACCGGTGGGACACACACACACACACACACATTCTGAAATGAGGTTAAAAAAAAAAAATTGAAAAATCTTTTTTTTAAAAAAGTGCATGGGCAAAAGTTTTTTTTTTTAAATTTATAAGATTAGTTCTCTGCTTGGAAGATGGTCATACCCTATGGTTCTTACAGTCCACTTGGCAACTTAAATGTGCGTTTGTTTTAAATACGCCTTATAATACAAGCCTTATACTATTAGAGTAAAACATAAAAATTGGTAAAAAACTGAATTCTCATCTAAGAAAACTATTTAAGACAAGACTGGCTGCTGCAGGGGCAAACACCACTCCAACATCTATTCTGACTGAAGATGATTACTGAACTTTTGTATTAATAAATTTTCCTTACTTAATATCTAAGACATGTCAATTTAGCTAGTAAGACACCAGCCTAGCAATCACTAGGTCGTGAGTTCAAATAACAGTAGGTGAACAGGGATTTTACATATCGGTTTAAACCCCAAATTTTGGTGAGGATTGTTCGTTACAGTAAAAGTAAAGTCAACTCCTGATTTTGGTTAGTGCTGTCAAACTTCAAAATAAAGAAAACTTGCATTAGGAATTATACAAATTTAATTTTTTAAAGATATTTTGTTCTAACCCAGTGGTTTCCAACCTTTTCAAGGATATTCCACACTTTTGTTAATAAGATTACTAGTATTCCCCCCTTCCATTTATTAAGTTGCAACAAAGAATAATTTCAAATAATTATTTTATTTTGCATATAAGTAGACAGCTTCATACTAAGAATTAGTTTAATTTTATAATTGTACAGCTGCTGCTGTGTATTTGTTATTTAAAGAAAGCAAGTGAAAATAATTAGGAACACATCATTTGAAATTCCAATTTATTAGAAGAAAAAAAAAAAACAAAAAAAACTGACTATCTACTGATAAGACAATAAGTACTGTGGGTAGGAGAAGGGGGTGTTTCTGTTTTCACAAAACCCTTCCTTGCATAGAGAAATGTTTGACGGTTACAGTAAGATGCTGCCATTTCTATTTCTTTCCCCAGCAAAAAAAAAAAAAAAATCTGGGGCCTGGCTCCAATGTTAGCCTTGTAGCTTTATTGTAAGATTTTTTTCCTTATTGCAGGATTTTACCGTAGGATAGGCTTTGCCATAAAATACTGTTCTTTCGTGATAGTTTTAAAATATTTACAATTCAGCTGAAAATCCTATCTAGAATGAATTCATTTAGACCAGTCATTCTCAGTAAGCAAAAGTTGAGTTTTGGGAGGGGGATAGATTAGAACAAAAGGAAAATCCATTTGTATGCGACAAAGTAAAAAAATGAGAAACAACTGCTTTAAAAAAAAAAATAAATAAATAAATTTTTAAAAAAAAAGGTTGAGAAACCCAGATTTAGACTAAAAGCATGTTTTTGGGGGTTTTTTTCTTGTTCAACCTTCAATCAAAATATTTTTGCAAAACAAAATGATAATTTTGAGAGGAAAATAATTTCAAGATTGTTAGAGAATTCAGTAATTAAGCAGACATGTAAATCTAAACGCTCATATCATCAACTCTAATGAACAGTGATTTTTCTTGGTTCTGTCTGTAACACTGGACTCTTCCACTCAAAGGTAATTTTGCTGATAAAAATACCTCCTAACCTTGATTTGATTACATTTAAAGACACAGCAAATATAGTAAGGAAGATGATTTCCATTGTATATATTTTGCATATATAACTGATCTATATAAGTGAGGTGTCACGCCATAGAAACCACCTAATTTGGCATGCATACTCAACGGTTTTAAAGTTTTGATAAATGAAACTTTTTAAAAGGTTTTGGAGGGGGGTGGGGTCTATTTACAATATAACTATAATTCTAAACTGGACCCCTGTTTTCTGTTCAATATACAGATCTTATTTTATGTTTATATAATTCTTTAAGGGGTCAAAAGTGAAGGGAAACCTTTTTTTTGCAAGTCTGAAAGCTTTAGTCTGTAAATATTTAACCTGGCGTAAAATAGAAATTTGTTTACATAGAATTCACCCTTTGACCCCAGAGAAGGAAAAAAAAAAAAAAAAAAAAAAAAAAAAATCTCAAGATGTCGAATTCAGAAATATTTCTTGTTTCGGTGTGAAATACTGTTGGCCATATTAGATTCTGAACATGAATCGGAATTTGTTGGGTAACGTTGACAGTCAAGTCCACATTTTGAGCCACCTTTTGTTCTTAAACAATGAACTTAAATCTGGCTCATTGTTTATTTTAATAAAAACTAGGTCCTTTTGTCCTTAAATAGAAGTTCAATCATTCTTTTTATCAAATATCATGTTTCAGTAACTTTTGCCCTTGATTTTCTTTGATCACTAAAATCTGAAAAATCCCCAAACAAAACTGTCAAGCCATTTTTCTTTTGAAAGGAAAAATTTTTAAAAAAAATCTCACTTTGCAAAAGAGTTGAATTCGTCTTTTGATTGAAAAGTAAATGAAAACCTGAAGAACTTAAAAAGCCCAGATGTCGTCATCTGTTATAAAAACGAAATCAAATGGTTCAAAACAGTAAAGGGTAAATTTTTTTTATTTTTTAAAATGAAAGATTTCATGCTAAATTTTCCAATTGGAAAGATTTGTACAAGTATTTTATTCAAAATAAAATTAATATTTGCAAGTTAAAATGCCTAACTCTAAATACCAGGCTCACTTATAAAACAGCCTGCAAAAAAGGCTGAAGAAAGTTGCACTCCATTTTTAGGTCAGTTTTTTTCTGTTAATTTGCATTAAAAAACAATCATGGCATTAAAATAATGAACAGAGTTTCTGAGGAAATGACTATGAGAACAAAAATCAAACAAGTTTAAATAAAGGAAACATCAAATCTGACTTTGGAGTCTTTATTTTACAGTAGTTGAGAAAAAAAAAAAAAAAAAAAAAA
>VCCN01000783.1:138574-155662 GCA_006491835.1 Architeuthis dux | reverse complement strand
AAAAAAAAAAAAAAAAAAAAAAAAAACATCTGCTGGGTCTTTTCATCCAAACAGTGACCAGTTATGATCACATTTAAGGAAAGAAATCTTTCTTTCAAAGCTGGTAGCAACAGTGATTGCTCCGCTGACATCTTTCATTACAAATATCATTTTGGTCCTTATAATCTACCATACAACTACAGGGTGGATTTTCCACGGGGTTGTGCAAACCAACTCAAGAAAAATACCCGCATTGTGTAGTCTTGAAATATTTACATTTACAATATTTCATTTTTTGTCGTCTGTAATAACGCTGTTCACTTAAAAGAAAACCATCCGATTAAAGAATAAAATGAGGAGCATCGACAACAGAATGATCAACAAAGTCACATCTTTTATAAAAACCATTCATTTTGATAGACTTTGAACAAGTTTCATCTCTAGAAAATAGGGAAATAACTCCTGCATTTGAAAGTACTTGAATTAGGCTTTTTTGGACAGCGAGTTCATTGCGTCATTAAGCCAGTTTCAGTTTAGTCGGGGTGGGATTAAACTAATAAGAAAAGTGGTAGTTAAATTTGGTATGGCCAATATCAGAATAAAGATTATTTTTTTAAATATTGATATTCTCGGATGTGACCATCTTTTCACTTAAGCTGTTCAATGCGTTTGCTGCTCTTGTCGAGAAGAGGTTTTTTCTAACACCAGTGGTGGACTGAATTTGTAGTTTATGGCCTTTTAATTATTTTTTAAATATTAATTATTTTCAAAAATTCAGTTATGGGAATTTACATTTTTTATTTAAAATCATCAGTAAAATGAAGTCATTTATCTTAAATTTTGATAAGAGCACAAATTTTCAACCAGAAATTATTTTTCAAATTAATGACTCAGGATTTGAAAAAATAAATAGGACTCTAGCCTGAAATAACCCAGCAAGATTTAGTCTTTTATTTATTAAATAAAAATGCCTCTATGGTCATCTCTGTATACAGTTTACATTAAAAAAATATATACTGATTCAACTTTAAAATACACATTAATTCAAGTAATAAAAATGTTAAAGAAAATAAATTTTTAAAAAAAAGAACTAAATTGAAAGAGGAGTTATTAATACAGTAGAAAACATTTTATAACACAAGTCTGGATTTAAGAGTCAATTTCTATGACCCAAACACTGAGTGAATTCTACTTAATGGACAAGAATTTTCTTTTAGAACCAAATTAACAACTCTAATCTTAATAGATAAGCAATAGCATTTTATGACAATAACACCAATGAAAGTTTGAAGAGGCATATGTATTAATTATTTGAGTGGATACATGAATCTTTTTAGTTATCTCCCCTGCATCGTCGCTATATATGAATTTATTTTCATTCAGTTTTTGTTAGTGACAATAGTGTTGGCAGGTGTGTGCACTTAGTGAGTGCTTTCTATTTATTTATTTTTTGTGTGTGTGTTCCTTGCAATTTCTAAATAGCAGAATTGATTTAAAAAGGTCCACTAAGTCTTCCTGATTATCTTGAAAGCCATTGGCAAGAATTAGTTTCTACTGGAAGGAATTCATTCAATTTCAGGCCAAAAAGAACAGCAGTTTTATAAACGAACCAAATTTTCATACATACCTTATGCTTCGGACAGAGTAAAGAAAAATTTTCTTCGTCAAGGTAACAGCCTGCAATTTAAAATTAAAATTTTCATGAAAATATTAATCATTACCAGAGATTCAAACAGAATTGCAATTTAAATCTCCACAAGACAAATATATTTTATCTATCATAGCGACCCCCCCCCAAAAAAAATGAGGATTATTTATTATGTTTAAGTTTTTTTCAAACTGCTGTCCTCATCTCGGTTTATCTTTTGAACACAACGTTTTAGCTGTTGTACTCTACAGCCTTCTTCAGGTGGGTGTTGTAACCAGGGATGATTCGGAATGCTGAGTTGTGGGGGGTTTGCCATCGAGGCATGAGGACGAGATGTCCTCAATGAGGATAACAGTCAACAAAATCTTATACATAATGATGATACCTCATCTAAAAAATTCAGACAGGATTATTTATGTATGGATAAATTATACAAATATATATTTTAGTATAAATACATTTATTGCAAACAATAAACGCATACCTCGAACAAAATTTATTTTTCTGTTTTTCTACATTTCATATTTTCTGTTTTTAAATAATTTTTTAAACAATAAGGCAACAGAATCAGGTAAAAAAAAAACAATTTTTTCTTTAATAAAAGAAAAACATTTTTATTCATAAAAAAATCAGAGATGCTTATATTTGTTTTCTGTCCTACAAGAAGCAGCAACAGTAGCACTAGTAGTTGTGATGTAGGCACAACCTATGAACTTTGAACAGAATTACAAACCTTGTCTCAAGACAATTTTAAGACAAAAGTTGTTCTGAAAGACTCACAGCTAATCAATATTCAATTACCAAATTTCAATTTAGTAATCAAATATAGGTTTATCCAAGCAGGATTATTGGAAATATCTTCATCTTTTTGGTTAATAAATTTTTCATATTCAATAAAACTTTTCAAATACTTGAATATTATAAAATGATTTTGTACTAAATTAAATTTGCAGAATTGTTTTTTAATACAACCAAGTTTAGTTAATCTCAATTAACCTCGAGAGCAGCTGACGAGATATCTTGAGATAAATTTATTTGTCCTAGGTCTTTTACTGGCAGTGAATCGCAATTCAAGACAATTCATAGATGGTGAAGAAGGCAGTGAAAGCAATAATTATATCCTACGGTGCAATGATGTAAAAAAAATAATTGGGTCTCTATTTGTTTCACTTTTACATTTTTGATGTCAGAATTGTCTTTAGAACAAAATGAAATGAAATTGAGCAAAAACTGAAATTTGAGAAGTGAAATAATCAGCACAAGATGAGCGGGAGATTCAAACATGGAATTAACCCAGGCTTTACCAGTATAATCCAGTAACACCCATGACTACCCCATCTATCTGATACTCGGCTGAATGAATAAATGGGTTTGCACCTATGGCATGGGGCATTCCTTGTAATTATTTACATGAAACTGCCAAAGTTGTGGAGGGACTACCTAGGAACGAATAATATTGTTATGGCCATAAAGAATCCCAAATGTCGTTTTGGTGATTCGTTCCAGTGTAATTATCTTTGTTTTGCACTTTCATTTGCAGATGATCGATGCAACACGATGTAAAACCGATGGCACAACAAATGAATACATGATGCAACATCTTCCCAAAGGGGCGAGATTGACTTAAGGAATTTACAGACTTCAGGACACTTTTGTAGCCCACCAGTCTTTATGTTGGGGTTCACCCGCCCATTAATGAACATCACTTTTGTCCTCATCAAACAGGAGTGGAAAGCCAGAAAGCAAAAGAAAAAGACTGAGAAGGAGTAAAGAGGGGGGGGGGATAGGTGTTCCATTATTATGACCTTGTGCCAGACAAAGCTAAGCTATAAATATCTGCACAGATTTATTCCCATGATTTTAGGGCTGAGAGCTGCAGCCTGTAAAACTGTGTGGTAAGGAACAAAGAAGTTTAATTATTACAATTCAAATTGGGGAAATGATGTGCGACATTCTTTCTTTCCATTAAAATTCTAACCTCTTTCTCATAAGACGTCAGCAGCAAGTCATCTGTGGGAGCCGACTTTTCTCTTTGGTTTATGTCATTCAATGACATTCAATTCCCAGCCAATTCGCAGGCCACCGGGGGTATTGAATTCTGTTAATCTGTTCAAAATTCCAACAAGTTTCTTTACTGAATGACTGACAGTGATTCCAGCAGTTCAAATCAGATTTCTTCCTTCTCCTACCTGACGGGCTGAGGCAGGAGACCCATCGTTTGCTTGGTGTTGGACTCTAACCAATTCTAAACTGCTGCTTTTGAAAAATCACGGCCGGCATTAAACCAGTCTGGTTGGTTGAACGAATTTTCTTTTGTTCTGACTTTGTCGGCCGTTTGAGCCATGGTAATATATGGCCTGTTGGTCACGTACTCCCCAAAACGTGCGAACACATGAACACACACAACCAGTGTGTATTTCATTACATAAAGATAATTTCTCATTTAAGATGAGAACAATTGAAGAATTATTTTTACCGGCAAATTTGGAGAGGGTGCAAACTTGATCATTGAAATGGGGGAGGGGGGGACAATAAAAACATTTCAATAAGGGTTTTTTTTACTAGAGATTATTCAAAACAACTGACCTTTTTCTGCAGCACAAATGTAATGATATTTCTGAGTGCAACCTTTATGAAGACAGCCAACCATTGCTCCTCGTTCCTTGCATATTGAACAGATCTGAACAAAGAAAAGCAAATAACAGTTTTAATTCAACTAAGTTTTTTTCATTAAGAGTTCAATTTAATCAATTTTAAGAAAAAAAATTGTCTATTAAATATCAATTCATCCTAATTTAAATTATGGTCATAGAATCCCCAAGAAAAAATTAACTCTAAAAATCTGCACAGGATTTGGTGGAGAGAAATGTAAATAATCAACAAAAAAGAAAAATAACAAAGTTATCATTGTCAACCATCAAGTTTCCTGATGCACCGTTTCCACTGGGCCCTGTTGGCTGACAGGTCTTTCAGAGTTGTCAACCAGGTGGTTAGGATCTTTTCTTTTGCACCCCAACCAGGCAAGGCCATGGGTGTCTGCTGGGGTGTACCAGACAGGGTATTTGCATCCCCTGGATCAGGACTTCTCACTTAAGGTGAGGGGATTTGAAGTCAATAAAGGATAATGGTGTTGTACAATTGTTTTATGTAAATCAAACTGAATGTATCGATATAAAAAGATGGTATTTTCTTCGCCAGTGACAGGGTTGCCAGTAAGATATATTCCAAATATATCCTTTTTAAATTTTAAGGCGTTTATTTTTATATCCAACTGATTTGCAAAACCACTCTTTGTTGTGATCAGTTTGGTCATTGCTATCAACCATCAAGTACGTAGTACGTTTCCTGATGCACCGTTTCCACTGGGCCCTGTTGGCTGACGGGTCTTTCAGAGTTGTCAGCCAGGTGGTTGGGATCTTTTCTTTTGCATCCCAATCAGGCGAGGCACTGCAACCAACAAACAACAAGGGGACAACAATTCTTGTGGCACTTCTTCCATGTCATCATGGGAGCTCTTTGTGGATCTTCTTTGGCCGGCTCATAGGAGTCATGTACTAGGAAATTTTAAATGATTTGTTTCATGCCTTCTGTTGTTGGTCTGAAAACTCAAGAACCTTAGAACCCCTTTATTTCATAATTGCTGAAAAAAAAACTTTGGCCCTAGGCAGGGCAAAGCTCAGTTTAGTAAATATTTACCCAATGAGCACAAATTAAATGAAAAATGGTTTGAGACAATGAAAAAGGAAATATTAATACTCATCTCCATCCCTTGAAAGTTTACATTTTATCAGGCATCAGAATAAAACTCTTTCTTTTCCCTAACACGCTGATTTCTCAATGAACAAATTATGTATAAATCAGATATAGAAGTGGCTAAATCTGAAATCTTTTTATTTTATTTCAACTTACTCTCCAATCTATTTCTTTGATTGGAATTCTTGACACTTGAGAAAAACCTTTCCCCAACCGTATCCAGACCACAATACAAAAATTACATTCATGAAATGGGAAAATGACAATAACTAAATTCTTTAAAAAATACAATCATTTATGCCAAATTATATACAAATCTCGATTTTTTTTTAAAAGCCTCAAATTATTTGTAGTATTTTATCAAAATGGAGAACAATCAACACTTAAAAAGGTTTATGCCTGTTTTTGAAATACAAAAGAAAAACTAGAAAGAAGAAAAGTAAAGCAACTTTCAAATAAAAACAGAATTATTATAGCATCAAAGACATAAGAAAATGGAATGCAAATATATTGCAATAAATTTTCCTATTACAGATTTTCATCTTCAAATTAAACTTGGCTCAACTGGCAGCTTTTAAGATAACATGAAATTGTCAATTAGATCAAGATTTTTACTGTATTTTCAAAAACAAAAACCTTTTTGAAATTTTTATTTTTTAAAAATGTTTATTTTTCAGTAAAATTTTTAGCATCAAAGACATAAAAAAATGGAATGATTTATTAAAAATTTCTCGGCTAAAAAAAAAAAAAAAAAACAAAAAAAAGAAATCAAAATTATTTACAAATTTTTTAAAAATCCACTTATACTATAACAGAATTTATTAAACCAAAACTCAGATTTTTTGGGACAGCCATTTAATTTGAATGAAAGTTATCTGAATGATTGAAAATATTAAATCAACTACAAACTTTCTTATGTTTTTTTTTCTCATTCACCATTTCTTTCACCCTCCCCCATTAACTTTGAGGAAGATTTTCGAAAAACTAAATGCCTTTCAGGGTCAGTGAGATAAGTTTTTTCTTAATTAAATGAGATATTTAGAGATCTATCCTAAAGTACTTAAATTGCCTTTTAGTACTTTAGCATTAAATATCAGACCAGCTTTTTTGAGACTCCCAAACCAGGGTAGCCAGGTTTGTCTAGAAGGGGAGATAATCAAAGCTTTATCTCGGAGACTTACCCAACAGAGGCGTTGGAATAATGTTGAATTTGGAAATCGAGAGTTCAATACCAGTATCTTGAGGCATGCCAGGTATTGAACCTCTGCCTCCAGACTCACTCAATTTCCAAATTTGACAACATTCCAATGCCTGTGTTGGGTATGACTGAGATAATGCTTAGATTATCTCCCCTTCTGGACAAATCTGGCACCGTGTTTCAAACTCACTTTAGTTGATCAAAATATTACAAAATGAAGGCCTATTTATCTGATTGTTACTACATCTAAGTTAAGCAGTGTCGAGCCTGATCAGTACTTAAATGGGTGACCGTTTTGGAACATCAGGTACTGTAAACATGTGCTGCCCACACATATGCATGTGGTTACCCACATTAAACTGCTCTTGAAGGGAGGTAGTTAAGTAACTACTACATCTGGGATCAAAGATTATCATGCCAGTCTCAAAAGCCATTGTAAGTGAGTTGGTTTCTCACTCAATAATTCCTAAATGTAGGCTTGAGATAAAATGAGCTTTGTTACCTCACAAGACCTTTGGGACAGGATCTTTTAGATAACAATAACCGACTGATCACATTAAGCAAAGGATATAAAAATGGGAACAATTTACATTCATTATTATAAATTCATATATCTTGACATGTTATTTAAAAATTCAGTGGATGGTGGTCATCTTGGATTTGAAGATGTCAATCTGTTAGTCTTTTTAATACAACAATATTTAATTTATTCCAATTATTGGATGAAGTATTATAACACTATTAATTTTGACTAGTTTTTACCTTCATTTATTGTGATAAAAAAGCAACTAAAAATTAAGATAAAGGTAAAAAACTAGTCAAAATCAACATAATCAATCCGTTACATGAAAAGAAATCTTCCACAAATAATAGCAGAATATTAAGAAAAATAATTTTTCATTAAGAAAATTGGAGATACTTCTGATTATCATTTAAAGAAGACATCAGCCAAATCTTGAAATGTTCAATGCAAAAATGATTGCTAGCAAACAATCAGCTTGTAAAGTGCCAGATGCAAATACTTTCTCTGAGATGGTTATTCTAGGTTTCGGAAACATCGGTTTTGACAGGAACCATTTAAGAGACCTTAGTCTCAGCAAAACGAGGATACTATAATAAGTTCTTCAACAGGAAAATGAGGAGATACCATCTTTCTGCTGATTAAGAAGATCATAAGGACAGATAGCAATTGAGAAGCTAAACAAATTCTGACATGGAATATAGAATTATTGATGTGGATGAGGGGTGTTTAAATTTGACTATCAAAGGCAAAATTAATGGGGAAGAAAATCAAAGGAAAAGGGAGGAGGAGAGATAGAGATTACTAGAGAACTTAAAGTAGTAGAAATGGATTTCCTAAGGGAAGGAGAGGAATTTTATTGCCATTTTGATCAGGTGGCCAGGTTAGGTCTAGTGTAAGCTGGTTAAAGTAGGGATACCATAGTTTAAAAGACCAGAGCAGAACTTTCCAAAATGTGTGTCGCAAAATTAAGTATAATTTTGTATATCTTTCAAAAGATACATTTCTTGAGTTAGTCGAACAGCCGGGATGACATTATATATTTGGCTAGGCTAACAAAACTGGAGTAATGTGTTGCAAAAAAACTTATTTTCCAAAAGCTTCAGAAAGCTGTGGACTAGAGGTATTGACTGGAGGAACAAACGCCACCTTATTCATACTTCAAGGGATATAATGGGGGTGGGGGGGGGTTAGAAGTGAATCTCTAGGTTTAAACTAGCTATATTGTTAAATAGTTAATTAGCTGTGGCAGTATGATTATATCCAAACTCCTGTCAAATGTATATTTCAACAAGACTTTGTGGGAAAGACAGGAAATATGGTGGAGGAAGAAAATCCTCAAAGTTGGGTCAATTATATACACCCTTGATATGGATCTGGCTGCCATTTCACAGGTGTGTTATATACAATGTGACATAGAAGGAAGTTACACAATTGTAGAAACTTTCCCCTTAAAAACACAACAGCTTTATTTGAAAAATTAATGTATAAATAGGGCACTTATGCTTTTTTTCTAATTTTAATAAACAACATGAAGACCCCGGCTGAATTCCCCCAGAAAATGTAAAGAATTTCTTATTCTCAAATTCCAGTCCAAGTCGGTGGCTGGAGTCGACTTTGTTTTTCCACCATAACAACAAGAACAATCCTCACTTAATTTAGGGGAGGCAACTCTTTACAGATTGCATTTCCAATATTAAAATATAAAATCACCCACTCCCCATGTCATCTAGAGTCACAATTTTGCTTCTCCCCTTCCCCCTTAACTGAATGATGTAATTAATTAACAGCTCCTTATGTCTGGTATTGACAAACAAAGGTCCTTAGTAGTTTATAAACACAATCTTTGGAATGTATACAATAGAAAAGTTGCAGTAATCATCTTCAGTTAGAGTAGGAGTGGGGTTTGACCCTGCAGCAGCCAGGCTTTTCACCATTTCTCACAAGTTTAGAAACAGGCACATTTGAAAGTCTCAAGAGGAAGGAGATTATTCAAAGATCCTGACTCTAAACTAGATTCTTATTCCATACCCACAATCAGGTTTTTTCAAATGGTTATAATCAATCAACCTTAAGACTAAAATTCAAAGACCAGTAGGAATTATTAAAAAAAAAAAAAAAAAAAAAAAAAAAAAATGATAATTGACTCTTACAGTGTTACTAACATTTCACAATTCTAATCACCATTAGATTGAAATGGCAATTCATGAAAAATATCATCAGCACAAGCCAAGTATTATTAACACTATTCTTATGTTATGAAGGTTACAGATAAAATGAATCACATCTAGCTCTTTTATTTTCAAGTGTCATTCTCTTTCCTCCTCAAAATGGGCAATGAATAATTTGGGAGAAATCTAGAGTGAAGAGGCAGTTTTAGATCCGGACCTTCTCACTATCATTATTAACAATTTGTGGATGCTATTCTTTCCATTAGTGCAGGGTCTTCAAGGTCAGCAATTTGTGATTTAAAGTGAGCACTAGTTTGTTTGGAAGAAAACTAATTTTTATATTAGGTTGGCGGTAGCATGTTTTTATCTCTTTAAAATATGTCAAAGTGGGCGGTAAATGATAAAAGGTTAAATATCCCTGCATTAGACCTCTGTCTCCTATATAGAGGGGGAGGGGTGACTAAGAGGGGGAGGGGTGACTAAGAGGGGGAGGGGTGACTAAGAGGGGGAGGGGTGACTAAGAGGTCTAAGAGGAGGAGGAGGAGGAGGTCAACCAATTTTTAGGAGGGAAATGGATTCATCAAAGCAAATACAAATTTGGATCAGACAACTTCAAAATATTTAAACAGTATCATTTCTGAATTGAAGCTAATTCTAATGTATGAAAGTTTGCTTTTGTCAGCCATTTACACAAAGTCTTGCTTAAAAAGAAAAGGCATGTAAGAGAACTAATTTTGAAGATGATTAATAAATGGCACTTACTGTAGACGAGGCCACTGTAGCTGCCTCCTCGAGGCCATAGAGCTTATTTCCAATTAAATATACCCCATCTGACCACACAACACAATCTTCATGGACCCAAACCTCTGACACATCAGATGGAGAAGTCAACTGTTCACAGTCAAAGTCACTATTCGAAGCTCGTTCGTCTGTAGACGACTTACGCAGCCGTGGTCGGTCGGCACTACTAGTCTGTTCTGCAAAAGAACAAGTCCTCTTTCGTTTGTGTTTGCTTTCCACTTTGGACAAGTCTTCTTGGTTGGGAGGAGGAGTTGGAGGAGGAGGCGTTAATGCCGAAGGGGAGGAAATGTTGGCCGGCTGGCAAAGGGGGCTCGGCAGGGGAGGGGGAGCCAAAGGGGGAGGCACCTGCAGTTTTTCGGGTTTCTCTGTTTTCACTGTGGGATGGAAACCGTCAGGATAGTAGGGCCCAAACAGGTCCCCAAGAAATTTGTAAGTGCTGCCCTTTCCACACAATGCGCACACCCAGACATCACCCATCAACGTCGTCCGTGGAACCAAAACCGATTTTTCAGATGGTAAATTGGAAATCTGAACTGACGATGCCGACGATGGCGGACCTTTAGTTTTGGATTTTTTGTTCAGTTTCGAATCACATTCCTCTTGCGGCTGATTGACAACGAGGCACGTGGCCGGTTCGTTTTTTTCCACCGTCGTCCGAATGAATGGCCCGGACGTTACCGAACCCATTTCACTCTTCTTCTTCTTATTACTTGTCATTAGATCCATCGTTTTCTTCAGTTTCAACGACTTAAGCGACTCACTATCCGGTTGAAAGTTATCAAAGCCGTCGGATTTGCTTCTGCTCATCTTACGGCCACGGATAGGGCCCTTGCTAGGGGCTCTGCCCTTGCCCTTCCTCTTCTTTTTACTACTTGTAGTCATGCTACTCTTCTTGTCAGGAGTCATGGTACTGTCGGTCTCATTTGCTTCGGAAGGTGTGAATTCCTCCTTGAATTCCACGTTAGTCGAATGAGAAGGATCTGAGCAGAGACTTTGGGCTTTGGTGTCAGAAGTTTCATCATCGCTAATATCGGACGTGTTCTCCATATTGCTGGGAGGCTCTTGTTTGATTGAGTGAGCTTCTTCCGTCAAGTCGATTTCAAGAATTTCAATTGATGGCTTGGAGTCGACATGTAGATCAGGGGTTCTCGGAGGGAAGATCTCCGTTGGAATTGTTTTTTTCCTCTTCGAACAGAGTGCACTTTCCTCGTAAGAAATCATTTCAGCTGTGGAGGAATTTGCATCAATATTCGAGTCACAATCCACAGAGGAAGAACATCTACGCTTCCGCTGCTTCTTCATCAGAGCATCAGACACCGGACCATTCTCCTCCTCCTCCTCCTCCTCCATATCCATCTCCATCTCCTCTTCCTCCTCTTCAGCAGTAGCTTCTTCCTGTTTGATAGAGTTGACGTCTGTAATTTCTTCGTTATAGACTTCTTTCTTAACACTTGGAAGATTTTCCGTGCATTCAGATTCAGCAGAGTGAATATTATATTTGGTCCTTTCGTAGCAACTTTTGCTCTCTTCACTCAAGGGGCATATGGGTGAATTAGTTTTATCGTCTGATGAGACTTTGATCTGTTGTGAAATCCTTGTGCTACCTCTTCTCTTCGGCTTGCAAGTTGGACTTGTATCTTCTTTCTTCACAGTAGATTTTACGTTGTTAGACACACTGTTGTCTTCTTGGACCTGAGGTTTGGCATCGGCCAAATTTATTCTGCTGGAATCCACAAGAGTTTCGTCTGGCTGCTTCATGTCTTCAGAAACGTCTGACGAGATTGAAGAATTGAGCTTCTCTGAACGATCGTCGGAGTCATCGAGATTCGGACCCACATTTTCAGCTTGGATATTTGACTCTCCATCCCCAGTCATCTCCGACCCTCCACCCGTGTAAACTTTACTTTGAGATGCTGTATTTGACCGTAATAAAGAGTTTCGCATTTGACGAGTGTATGTATTACCGGAATCTTTGCGCACACGTAATCTGGAACCTGCTTCACAATCGAGTTCATCGTTTGCATTCTGAGAACTCATTTTCAAGCTTTGATTGTTCTGGATCCGTTTCGATCTTTTAACTTTGCTCAAATTGGTCTGAGTGCTACTCGTCTGTACACTCTGCGTTTTTACAAACGAAGACGCAGTTGGACTGGTGTTACTTACCACAGTCACTACAGTTGCTGTTTTTGCAGCAGTTGTCACTATCACCAAGGGATCTGAACATGAACTACTCTCTGTCGTCGTGGTAGTGGTTGTAGTGGTGGTCGTGGTGGTGCTCGTACTGCTTGCAGGGGGCGTATCAGTGCTGCTGCTGCATGCAACAGGAGCTGCACAGGCCAATGGGGGCTCAGCAACATTATTTGCAGCCAAATACGATTTTTTTCTGGGACTACGGCGTGTCGCTAAAGGCAAGCTGTCCCCATTCTTGGAAGATCCTGAAATGTTCCGAGACAATTTATCTCCACCACTATTATTATTATCGGTGATGTTCTCATTGACCTCATTCTGTTGAGTGTTCATCGTTTCTACTTGGTTGTTGTCAGCAGTGGTTTCCGAATGTTGTTGATTGTCAGCCTCTTTTGGAGAACACGATATGCCATCTGCACATTTGGTTTCTGGTGACGGAGCTTCTTCTTTAATCTGATTTAGGTTGTTGCAGCCACCATACATATCCATCTCTCCATTCACAAGGGAATTCTCTGTGGAACATGTCTCTTCTTTGGCCAAAAGATCATTCGAACTTCCCAACTGTTCCTCTGGTTCAACAGCCACTTCTATTTTACAGGATGGCGATGATGATGATGATGGGGGAGGACAAGATATAGGAAGAATAGGAGTCGAATTAATGATGGGCGAAGGTCCCGGGGACTGGGTTGGTGCAGGCGGTGTGTGAGGAGAGTCCGCAGCCGTTATATCTCTCGCTGCAGAAAGGGAAGGAGAAGTGACAGCACATGTAGACGAGGCGGCGAGACTTTGATTCAGAGAAGATAATTCCGAGGGGAAACCCGCCGTGGACACCTCAGATGATGGTTCTTCCAGTTCGGAATAGCCACTAGACTTCCCATGAACGCTGCCGTTACCTTCGGAGTCTAATAATTCGTGCTTATTGCTTTCAAAAGAAACCATCTCTTGCTTTATCTCATTATCAGCAGCAGCAGGAATCTCAAGTTTTGTATCAAAGGTAACTTTGTTGAGTTGGAGTTCATCTGGCATTTTCATATCCACCGACGAGGAATCCTCGTGGCCCCTGACATCCATGCTAACGTCATGAGCTAAATTGGGCTCCCATTTCATCACTTGCTCTCTTGACTGCAATGAGGTCTTCATTGTAAGCATGTCTTCTTGCTTAGCTAGTGCTGTTATTGCTTCGCTCTCTTCTAGAGGTATAGCAGGCAGAGGTAGTGGGGTCAAAGAAACAGCAGAGGTTGGAGGCAGTGAAGAAGAAGAAAGAGGAGGAGGGGAGATCTGAAATGCACAGTCCGGTTTATCAGGCCCAGAACCACCACAAACAGGTGTATTGCTTGAAGGGTGGCATGGATTAGGGTTGCCGGGATTAGGGTTGCCGTTATCACAGTGTTTCCCATCGGTGCAGTTGGAGGCGCCACAAATGGGGTTGCTACCATGACTGCATGAGGAGGAATTCGAAGTGCAGCCACTGGAGGTTCGATGATCACTCGGAATATCACAGTTTTTATGACCTTCAGTATTGTGAGAAGGTGAGGGCAGGCAGGCATCGTTGACTACACTTTTGGGGTCAATCACTTGGGTCTCCGGAAGTAGCACAAGTTTTTCCAATGACTGTAAAGGATTCTTGACCCCAAGCTGAGATACAGCAGACTGACCACAAGTTGAGTCCTGGGATGCATCACTAACGTACGGGCTCATCGACGAGGGAGTGTGCTGGAAATTTTGGCTTTGGGGTGGACTGTTGATGTGTGTTTTGGACAAAGGTGTATATGGAGAGCCACAATGGCTGGGAGGAGAACCTATAGGATGAGGAGAGTAACGATGTTGGGAAGGGGGACCCTGTTGTTGTTGTTGTTGCTGCTGTTGCTGCTGTTGATGGTGATGATGATGATGATGATGGTGTTGTTGCTGCTGCTGCTGCTGTGGAGGGGTTGGCTGCTGCTGATGATGATGAAGCTGATGATGCTGCTGTTGCTGTTGTTGTTGTTGCTGTTGCTGTTGCTGTTGCTGTTGTTGGGCCGAATGATGTTGTTGCGGTCCAGGAGATTTAATACTGGTGTTACATGTGACATAGCTGCTGCTGCTGCTACTACTGTTGCTGCTTAGCGAAGATGGTGGCATCCCCGACGAGCTGCTCATCGAATGAGGTGGAGACCGGATTTGCTGGCCACAACCAACAGGAGAGGTCATCGATTGGACAGCACACGGAGAGCGAAGACTACCTGTTATTGGGGACGGCGTAGTAACAGGGGATTTGACGTTAGTTGGGGCTGGGCTCTGCAGAGAAACGGGGCTGGAATTTGGCATTGACTGGTTGCTGTGATGACTCGCAGGACTATGCATCAACATGGGACTGATCGGGGAGGTACGGGCCGAAGGGGGGTGCGGCGAGGTACTCGGATAGCCATACTGAGAAGCCGCATTATGTCTCATTTGGGGCTGTACAGGGCTGCTACAGGTCTGCATGCTGTATTGAGGGGAGCGTGGGATGTGATAGGGGGCAGTCCGACCCTTATTGATGGGGATGTGGACAGTTTGATTGTTGGGATAATTGGTAGACGCCATTTGGAGAATGTTGTCAGCAACCTGCTGTGGACTCTGGCAGCTGTTATGCCGCATGTACGGGTGTGTGTGAGGACTATGAGAAGAGGCAGAAGATGAGGCTGATGAACTATACATGGGATTAGCAGCCATGCTAGAAATCTGCGCAACTGACAGCTGGGACATCTGTGCGGCTGACATCTGTGCGGCTGACATCTGGCTGGCAGAGCTTTGTGCCACGGGGCCCATCGAAGTGTAATGGGATGCTTGGTAAGGGTTAGAGAAACGTTGCCCAATGAACTGCTGCGGCTGACTATGCTGGCTGTAGAGGGCGGCTGCGGCTGCATTGTGACCATGGAAAGAAGCTGCTTGTTGGGATAACATCATGTGGTTGGCTGATGGATGCTCACTGTAGCCTTGGATTGGATAACCACTCATAGTTCGACTCATCTAAAACAAACAAAACACAGACACATACACTAGTTGTTTTTAACTGTTAAATTCAAATAAAAAGATTAAAACTATTATATGGGGAATAACTTCTGATTAAAGTTACCTCCCTTGCACTTTTACTCAAATTTTTCCCCCCTATTCTATTCACAGAAGAGTTTCACTGTCATTTAGGAGCGGATTCATGAAATTAGAGTTCAACATAAAACATTTCAGTGAGAAAATAAAAATTGAATATGATTTCGATATGATGTTCTCTCAATTTCCAAGATGAAGTATTGTCATTATTCAGATTAATATCTACATTTTAGCCAATGGGTTCGATATTAATAATTTTTGACCAGTATTTCTTTGATCTTAACTTTAGTTGCTTTTCATTAGTCCATCAGCCTACAGCAGTGAGTAAACAGTGAGGATCAGAAATAAAGAATAAGCTCTCAGCAAGATTAGAACTGAGAATTTACCCTGAGAAGCATGTCAATATACAGCAACTGCTCTACCAATTGAGCTACCAGATCTTTCACTGGGCAGCAGATCAAATATAACCCATAAATCTATCCTTCACCCCCCCCCATCAAGGACAAGAAATTCATAAGGATGAAAGGACACTAGATATGACCAGATACAAGAACCCCACCCAGAAACTTCCATTGAAAATGCTGTGTAGGCTACCCCCATTCTACATACACCTGAGAAAGGCCATTGAGTACACTGGCCAAAACATTGATGTAAACAGACGAGGAGACTCATCTGAAAACATTACTGAATCAACTATAAAATGGGTGATTTTTGTTTTAATAAAAAGATTGATACCAAATTTTCAATTTGGGATATTTCTACTGTAAAGAATAGTAAAAACCATACAGACATAGACACCCCCCCCTCACAATTGAGGAGAGCATAATAGAATTCCAAAAACAATTGACTCAACACTTGATCTTATAATTACAACACACGAGAGCCTTGATCAAGATACATACCATGTTTGGAGTCAATCTTGGATTAAGCAGAGACCTTTTAACTTCTCTCTCTTGCTGAGCATCCTAGAAACAAAACAAAAAAAACCCATTAAATCCAGAATGAAGATAAAACTTGAATAGAATTTGTAAAAATCTTCAATTTATTTAGCAACAAAATTCCATCCATTTGCTACACAAACTGAACACATGCAACACAGACTGAACGCATGCAACACAATTTAAAGAGAAGAGAAGTGAATTTTTGTTTAAAGATAAATCAGAAAGGAAACAAGATACTTATGGTAAATAAGTGTACATCAATGATTCTTTGGCTCCCTAGGGGAGGAATTTCGCAAGGCAAGAAAAAACGTATAATGGGAAGTATAATGATTAAAACATTATGAGATGATAATTCAAAATGGGGGAGGAATTGAGGACACCTGGAATTGCACAATGGGGGAGGAATGCGACCTGGGATTCTGAGAACCACTGGCATATATGAATGACATCATAATTGAAATGTTTAAAGTGAAAGTGAAGCATTTGGTCCCTAAAGTTTCTTTATTTTTTCAACTCAGAATTTTATTAGAGTCAGAAAGATTTGAAAGACGAGAAAATAAAAAAAAGTTATCAAATACTAATTAAATTATTTTCTACGCTCAGTAAATAAAATATGCAAATTTTTAAATCAATTTGAAAATAGAAGTTATTGATTAATGCTAGTACATTGATTTTTTTTTTTAATTACTGTATTTCTTTGTGTATAACACGATTCTTGTATATACCAGTACTCGATTTTGAGGTGAAAAATTGATATAAAATTGTAGCCTCTTGTATAACACATATTCTTTTCAACCCTCAGAGCCCTGTACCTGAGCTCT